>VYZW01052465.1:2124-20952 GCA_013401315.1 Balaeniceps rex
CATCTTTTTTTCTGGATTCTATGATGGCATGCATAAAACTGCAGAAAGAGAACTGAAGAATAAAAACCAAGCATCTTTGACAAAGATGATACTTTTTGTATTGCTTTTTTGTTTTGTTTTTAATCTTCTAAGCCCTTACAGCAAAGACATATACCATAAGATACAATAAATATATTCATTATAGTATGAAAAGCTGCAAATTAATGAGTTTCAGGGGAAAAACGTCAGGAAAGTCTGTCTTTTGCCTCTAAATAAAACCAGACACAGTATTTAAGTCAGTACACTGCATCATAGCAGGATTTCCAATTTGTACGACTGTATGAAGTTAGTACAGCAACAATGCTTTCGCTAATTTACAGAGCATTTAGAACTTTGTGACCTAGGGCTGGATCAGCAAGTAATGCAGCCCAACACACAATGGAAAGCAGCTCTATCACGTCAATGTCATCACAGTGTGGCACTGGACATAAACTCAGAAAACAGAAAAAAAGATGACCAAACTCTCTTTTTCATTTATAAAATTTATGCCTAAAGAATAGCATGGGCACAGTAACTATGTAGAGATCTAGGTGGGACTGGTTCATCCTGTATGTATTTTTTCAAGCCTCAGGTTCTCATTTTTGCGTTTGGCTCCACCAGGAACAAATATTTTAGCAAGTTTAATTCCAATAATAATTAAATAAATTCCACCAACAGGCAGATCAAACTTTTTAAAAACAGAGAAATTCTAAGCCTGCTGAATTTTCTTATTCAAATATGACTACCATAAAATCAAGGGATTTTACGTATAGGTATTATGAAAGATTAACCAGTTTGAAAAATAAAACCTTCACCTACTCATTGCTTCTCCTTTTTCTAACAGTTAGCTCACAATAATCTTTAACCTAAACTGGAAAGCTATTCATTTGAAACATTGTTTAGCTAAGTAATTAATAAGTGTTCTGGTAAACGTCTTTTAAGGTGGTAAGTACTGAACAGTCACCTTCTCACTCTTCCATCTACCCAGGAAAAAATAATTAGCATGAAGCAAAAATTTTGCACTTTTATAGGTGTAGGTGATATTAACTATGCAATGGTACCACACAAATGTTTATGATTTTGCCACTTCAAAATACTTATGTAAACAGAAATAGCAGGAGACCAATTCTATGGTTATTTACTCCTAGGAATAAGAGAACTTTCTGTATTCCTCTTCCTGGATTAATAAATTTTCTCCAATCTGAGCCAGAAAATCATTTTCCTCGCCTCTCTAAGTACTCATAAGAGGAAGGAAAACAAGGACAAACATAGTCATTGGATGGATTTGAGCTAGTTAAACTTTCACAGTATTTAAAAATCCCCCTGCTGATTACTGAGGTTAATCCTTACCTTACTTCTTTATTCATGATTGACTTCCAAGAAAGAAGAGGGAAAAAAAAAATAGTTTCATTGCTTATGTGGAATTTTTTAAAAAAATACTTGTCCAAGAATATACTTAAAACTTCTTTAACAAACCTACATCTGAATAGAAATACAAGTGAAAGCATACTGTAGATTCATCAGTATGGAAACAAAGGGAGTAAAATACCATAACAAAGGACAAATCTGACAAGTGTGATGTACTCCGCACGAGTTTCTCAGAGGTGATGAATTTGGTTTCTTTTCTTACCACTTATTTATCATATTCTTGGATTACTAGTATACATTCACTGGACAATAGTCTAAGAGTATTTCATTAAATATAAATACCGATCTAGATTTCCATTATAAGCTCTTTGTTTACAGTTTACTTTATTGCTGTCCCTTGTGACTAATAAGATAAGATGGGAGAAAGGAAAAGTACAGCAGCATTCAGAGGTTATTTTGGGGTGGGGAGCAAGGGAAGAAATTGTGAGAAAACAGTTTTTAAATGGATGCAAAAGTATTTGGCTGAACAGTCCATTAAAAATTGCCACAGTCTGTGCTAGCACATTTCTGCCTTTGCAGAATCAAGTGATTATGAAATACTTAACATCTACTACACAAAAAAAAAAAAAGGTACTTCAGGAGGAATAGAAAAAAAGTACTATTTTATACAAAAAGAGCCCCAATGCAACATATTATTGCCAGCAAACTTACCAGTCGTCTCCTCTCCTCTTCAACAGCAATCAAGAGCCGAGCAAACTCTTTCAGTGACTGGGCTGAAAAGAAAAAGGAAAATAACCATCCTGGTCAATGTTATATTTTAACACCAGATGAGTCCATTATCTGGATTTACGTTGTAGTGATAAGATACTGTTCTTCTATAGTACTTCACTGAAATCAGTAGTCATTAAATGAGGTACAGACTGAAGTGAGCAGCAGGTCAAGAGCAGGTAAAAAAACAAAGGAAAAGAACCTGAGTGTTAAGAGTCATGTGTATTTAAAAAATAAATTTTTACATGGAATATGGCAAACTGATTTTCCTGAAATGTGCAAAGAGTAGTCTCAAAACAAAGAATTCTACAATCAGCCACAAAATTTACTTCAGCACACAAGGAGCAGAAAGAAGCTGCAAAGAAAAATCCTGAGTTTTTAGTTTCTCCTATTACAGTGCAACAACAAATATTTGCAAGAACTATGAAAAATATTCAGGTAAAAATTTGAAAGTCAACATTTTAGAAGAAATGCATTATTTATGCCAAATGTTTAGGTTTAGCAGCTCTTTGGCTTTATGTTTTGCAAGGACAAGCTCTCAGGTGATGAGAACAGATAACTGATTTATAAGCAAGCTTTAAATTCTGTTACAACTGTGAGAGAGTCTTTATTCAAAACTGTCTTCAAATATAAGTCAAAGGGCTATAGCAGATGTCAAAAGAAACATAATAAAAGTATTAAACCATAAAAGAGGGCAAGAAATGGGAAAACATTCCAAAAACTCTTAAGGCTTTATTCTCATGTAAGCAAGTGTTGCAAATCTCTCTAGAAAAATCTATCTTGCCATTTATATTACTTTCTCAAGGGCATATGGGTTGTTCAGAATTCAGCATCACAGTTCCACAAACAAAAATGCCAGAGAAGAATCATGTGAAGAGAGCTAAGTAGCTCTTGCTCTTATCTCAGAATGCAGATTCACAAGTCCTGCTGCCTCAAGTTTGTTGTGAAAAGCTATCCAAACCATCTTTTAAAGAAGAAAAAAACTACGGAAACAAAACTTGTAGAATTTCTCAAAAGAACAGGCTTCAAAAAGTCTTCACAGTTAACCAACATACACTGCTGAGGGTATGCTAATAGAACTCTTGTCCTCTTAGCTATTCTTCCATCTTCTTAAGTGTTTACAAAATGTGTCACTCTTCAGTAATATGGCTTCATCCCCTCTCAACTCCCTGAAAGATTTAAGGAAATAAGTACATTTTCTAGAGGATCTGCTATGTTCCAGTATCTTCTAAGAAGGAACCAACATCTAGCTTGCCTTAACTTATCAGCATTCACAAATTGCTACTTAGTTTTTGGACCATACCCAAATCATTTTTATCCTTTATGCCATCTGGATGTTGCACAAGTCACCCTTGCATTCTTCTTGCTCTCTTAACTTTTACAGCTGAAGAACACTTCACTGTTTGTTCTAATTTCTTCTGCAAGACCTTACATAGGGTTTTTGGGTTTTTTTTTTTTGCAACTGTAATGCTATACCTGCATATCTTGACCTCTAAGTCATTCTTTGCTGACAAATCCTTTTTCCCCCGATTATTACTTATGAGCCCTTTGTTTAATGCAAATACACCTGGTAAGTTAAATGTCCATCCAGCTGGGTCTCAAGCTTTTTCCTTTAATATTTTTCCCTGAGAACACAAACACCAGAAAATTTTGCCACCTTTTAAGTAAAAGAAGTTCTAGGTTTCCTGCACAAACTTCTGAACTCAACTCAGGCTTACCAGCTGAGCCTTTCAGTTACTTACCAGCTCAGCTTTTATCAGAGTTACGTCTTGAGATCAAGAACTTAAGTTTGCTATCCACTGAATTAACTCAGTCTCTTAGAGTCAGCTCATAATATCCCAACTGTCAAAACCAGGTAAAGAAATAGATAATGAACTGACTGGTTAAGTTACCTGATAAGAAATCTGTTGAGTGTTACATTCAGGAATATCTATGTACCCAGTACAAAACCCTAAAAACTAAATAAACATGAACCAAACACACGTGGGCAAACTATTTCTTATTTTCACACTGATATCCCCCAAAATTTAACAAGAAATGATCCTTGCCTGTAGAAACCAGGACAGAGCCAGTTGATCCCTTGCACATGTGGCAGAGTGATTCTTTACCCACCATTAAAAAAAAAAATTAATCTTTTCAAATAAACTAGATAAACATATTGTTTGAATTTTATTACCTATTCAGGGAATTAGGATGCATTTCAGAAAAACAGCTGACTTTCTAGTAAAGCCAGCAAGAGAAATTGTTTCCAGATTATTTCAGTGAAATAATTGGTCATTTTTAACCGCAAGATGATGTGTTACCGCGGTCACATGTTAAAACTCCATTCCTCCTCCTTTTCTCGCTTTTTTACTGTGGAGTCACTCACAGTGACAGAACTATTTCAAAGAGAAATGATCATACCAAACACTACATCTTTGTGAGGACAGCAGATTCAGAACCTACTGAAATTTAAGTTTTCCCTACCCACATCAAGCCTTATGGTACTCTTCACTGAAGTTACTGATCACATGATTAAAACCATCCTTAATACAACAAAGGTTCATGAAATTTTTTTCTTCATTATCTGCAATGAGAAAGTTAACACTTCACACCTCTAAGCAGCCAAGCACAAATACTGCCAGTTCCCAGCCCCAGGGTACGGGCAGGGCTTTATCTAAATCAAATAGAAAGGGTGGGGGACAGGCAGGTAAAAGCAATACAGTTGTGAAGAAAAAAGCAATACAGTTGTGAAATAAAAAATGTCCTCTCTGGTCAGGCAATACTCAGAGTTTTAGGAGTAAAAAGATAGTCAAAGAAGAACAGCAGGAAGCAGAAACTGGGCAGAAGGATGACTGGAAACTGTGGAGGAAGAAAAAAACCCCAAAAACAGTAAGAGGAGCTTTTGATTCATCTTCCTAATTTCAAGGCAGAACCAAAGGGTTTTTTTAGTTTCAAAGTAAAAACTTTTGCTTAGGATTTAAATAAAGCCAGGACAGAGATAAAAAACTATAAAAATATGTTCTGTAAGTGTGCAAATCAGAATTTTCCTCAATGTTTAACACTAATATAAAGGTACTAATATGTCCCCTATACAGTGCCTCAAGCTAAAGACTGAGAAGCTGTCTCCCTCTTCTCTTCCTTGTTGCCTCACCTTTGGGGGGATTATAAAGGCCAAAGTTTCACTAAGAGCACAGAACCTACACTCTTCAGCAGCCCTAAGACAAACCATTCTCCTGATCCTAGCGACACCTCATTGCAGAGACCCCTTCACATCAATACTGACTACGCCTCCACTGTTTGCTGCCCAACACCCACATCCATCCTTTTTTGTGCCAGTCAATGTCCATGAAGCCATAGAGCGTCCTTTCCCAGCTCAGGAGGTGCATGGGGAGAACAAGAAGTGCATCGTGTAATTCAGACTGTAATGGAGGATGCATGCCCGGTACGCAGAGCTCAGCAGCATGGATACCTGTGGTGACCCCACTGGTTCTTCTGCCCTTGCAATGGCACCACATAACATCAAAAAAGGCTTTACCGCCACCAGCTCTCCTACAATACCAATGCGCATTGCAGTACTTCTGAGTCTTTCATGTTATTACACCCTTCTTCCCATACATCCCCCACTCAGTCTGACCTCATTAAAAGCCAGGGTCTGTTCCCAGAGAATTTCATCTCTGCTGGAAGGTGCAGTGGGAAGGCAAGACAGCCCTTGCTCCTCCTTCCCCAGCGTACACTTTCCCCTTCTTCCTCCCCTCTTTTCCCACAGCCCCCCTCTGGCTGCAGACAGGTGACAGATCCGCCTCACTTGGGGACCAGGCTGGGCAGATGGAGGGATACACAGTGCAGAGCTCACCATGGGGCACCAGGCCTCCCCGGGACGGCTCTCCTGCATGGCCACTGGGCACGGGCATCCTTCCCCTCCACAACCGGGCCCCCTCTCGGGATTTCAGCACAAACCCGAGGCACAGGGTACACGTACCTAATTCTGGATTCCCAGCTCTCAACAGGAAACAAACAAATATTTCAACAATCATAATCTGAGGTTCTTTTGTGTAGTTAAAACCCAGAAGATTAAAAATCAGAATTGTTTGTGTCAGATGTGGCCCACTGCTGTCTGTCAGGAAGCCTGGGAATTACACGCAGGCCTCACAATCTTTTCTTGCTAATGCTGCAACATTTTTTTTTTCCCCTCTCCTTCTTTTTAATCAGAATAGACACAGAAGAATTAAAGTGAGCTTTGTAAATACAAAAGGGGGTGGGGGGAGGAAGAGTCAAGTATTTTACAATAGGAAATGTCATGGGAATGTGCTGATAAGAAATAAATTCTGAAAACATACCAATAATATAAAGTACAATATGTAACCTAACTTATATTAAATACAAAGGTATTTTTAATTACTTTCAAAAAGCATTATTGTTATTGGTGGGCCATTTTAAATAAAACAAAGTGTTGCCTTAATACATTATTCTAAGTCATTAGGAGATACTAGCTTACAAAATCCAAAGAGTTTTACAGTCTGCTTTTTATTTAAGGGCTATTCAAAGGACTTTAAGATACACTTGGCATCATGATGGAAATGATGCCTGTGAAAAGCAATGCCCAACAAGTAAAAACAATTGTATATGCACCCAGCTGTACACTTGTGGTCTCATTTATCACAATTAAAACAGGTTGCGAGCTGTTTTCTCTGGAAAACAGCTATAATTTGCTGCAAAATTTCCCTTGTTCAGGAGAAACAGCTCCCATTACTTTATTTAAAAAAGAAAAAACCCACCTTCTTTATTTTTAAATGAAAATTCTTTTAATTAATTTGCTTCATAAGGAAGCAAACTAACAGTACCAACAGCTTAAACCTTAATGATGTAAATCAACAATGTCCTTTTTTCCAAAAGATGCATGTGTGTAATTTGGTTTTTTATCCCTATCACTTCAAACATATGGTACAGCTCCACAAACAGCTATACTTGTAAAATCAAAAGAGAACTGAAGCTTAGTGTAGGACTAAGTGAATGAGGGAGAAATGAAAAAGGATAAAAATTTCTTTATCTGGATTTATAGAATGCATTATTAAAAATACGCCTCATTTATGCTCTGGAATTCTGGTTTACTGCATTAAAATCAACCCAGTGGTTCATAGGAAAAAAAAAACCATGTACTTAATAAACTTTTGTTATATACTTGTGTAGAGAATGTATCACCTTAAAACTGCATGGCTATGGATATTATTGAAGCTAGTCTATCAATAATTAGCTTAATACTAAAGAGTACAGTGTTACACTGCACTACTAAAGGTTACATCCATATTTAATGGGCATAGGCAATTTTTAAATACTCTAAGTACACTAAACAATATTTTATAGCATTCTAAGCAGATATCACCACTATCTTCAGATACGTGAATGCCAGCATGGAAAAAATACATATACAGAAATACGCCATTTGTTCTTATGACATCTTGCTGTGTAAGATGTGAAAACATGCAAGCCTGTCAGAGATTTCCTTATATCTTCCTGATCTGGCTGGGGAAATGCCAGGACTGTGCTGTACATTGCTCCCAACACACTTTGGCAGGAAGGTCAGTCAAGTACATCCTCTCTCCAGAACTGGTCATATCTAGCATAGATGTGCTATAGCAGGCTCCAAATTCATGCTTGAGCATGAACTTCAACTAAAGCCTCCAACGGAATTTTTCCCAGTAAGTAATACATTACCGAATCAGAATTCGAGATGGACCTAAGACCCATAAGGAAATTTCCTAAGGATTAACAATTATTTACTAGACTTCAGTGACACAACAGAATAAATGTAAGATCCATAACTGCTGGGAGGGCTGGGAGAAGGGACTTTCTTTTCCAATTCTAAAATGAAAGTAAATATATTATTAAGTAGTTACTAATTCACAGTCGTATTTCCAGAGCTTTTAATGACTAGCATTATTTGCAGCCACAAATGCTATTTTAAGCAGTTTTTCAAAAAAACACAACATCAAATAAAATTTCCATCTGTCTTTCTGTGGCTTTAAGCCATATTGAAAAAGTATGGGTGCGAGGGGGCGGAAGTAGGACAAGAGGAGCAACAGATGGTTTCCTGATCATACAGACAAATCACAAATTTCAGATTAACACTGACAGGCCACCACAAGTATCTGGAATAAAGAGACAATAATCTACTTTCTCAGTACTTTCTACCTAACAAGAATTGTGGATATCATAAAAGCCACACAGGAGCTGTAGTGTATATCTGAAGGTAACTAAACTGGGTATCTCAAAATGTCACCACTATGGCAAGTTTTCAACATGCCAAAATGTAAATCCAAAGGAGGACTGTCTTGAAATAAGGCTCCCAAAGCCTCCCATTCTCTTTGTCTTTCAATATGTTGGCTATGAATTTAAATATAGCCTTATCTTATACAACACAGATTTCCTTTACCACTGTCACAGCCTGGACTGATTTGATAACAATTCTTTTTCTTCCTTTTTTTCTACTGAATAAAGCCTATAAAACATTAAAAGTGTACAATTATCTACAGCTTTAAATCAAATTAGTTTAGCCCAAACGGAACAAGCTGCAGGATCAACACCTTAGTCTGCAAAATGAAGAATAATTTGTGCAGTTTATAAATATTTCATAACCAATTATTGACTGGGTTTGAGTAGGACTGTAATATAATTGAAAAAAATAGTAGTGTAAAACAACTGCAACATATTCCTACAGAAAACAGTATTTTTTTTCCAAAACAGATTTGCAGAAAAGCTGTATTTGGGCAAGTACATGTCTGCTAAATCTTCCCAATTATTGCTCAGGTTTTTGTTTTTCGTTGGCTGCTGCTATTTCCTTTGCCACTTCTACCTAGGTCCGCTTCCCTCACTTTCCAAGTGGCAACATTTTTGGAGAAACTTCAGTTTGGAAGACTGATCTCAGTATCATAAGTAATATTTACTGGGAAAGCAGAAGAGAAGACAAAAGGAGAAAGAAGTGCAGGATTGGAAGCCGTTGTTTTTCTTACCAATTTTGTTCTCTTCTGGGTTTCATTCCCAAGATATTAGAGGAAACAGGGTAACTGCTTTCTTTTGTTTGGGTTTAAGGTAATATTGCTTAGGTATTTATGTAAATTCCAGTTTGTAAGCTAAAAGCACATCAGATGTGTTTTAACTTTAAGCTGAGTATTGGTGTCAAAAGATAAGTTATGTTAGAAGATTCCATTGTGGAAAAAGAAGTTAGAATAGCAAGATAATGGTTCATTTCTTCATGGGGTTTCCATCTCATTTAAATTTGGAAAATTAATACTGGATGAGCTGCCTTATCCTCCATTTGGTTTCTCTTACTTCCATAATCTGGGTATCAGATTTTACGGATCTGTAGTAAGGACCTCATGCATTCCTTTAGTCTGTGTTTACATTTACCACAACCTCCATAAGAACAGGGAAAAAAAAAAGCTATTTGTACCTTCCTCTAATACAAAGAAATGTACTTCCAGTAGTAAAAGACCGAGGCTGAAGCAAAGACTGAAGTGTATGGGTTTTAAAATTATGTGGAAATACCCCAAAAGACACTCTCAGATTGACAGAAAATTCTGCCAGCAGACAGTGGTTTAAATTCACAGCCCCAATAACCACAAATTTCCTTGAAGACTTCCATCTTGGGAAGGTACACAAAGGTAGAGGCAACTGTCTGGTCTGTACTGCTCTTGTGATAGAATCAAGACATACTCAGAGCAGAAAAAGCAAAGCAATTTTGGACTCAATAAATGAACATTCATACTATTTGCTCCATAACTAATCCGGTAAGTAAACTCTGCAAGGGCTTAATCCAATGCTTTTTTTAATCAATTAGTACCACGATCTTTCAGATTTTGAAGCAATTTCTACCTAATTTAAACCCATTTTTTTTTAATTTCTACCTACTTTGAACTTTCAACTCTGATGAACTAAAAATTAAAAAAAAAAAAGAATATATCCATCCAATTTCAAAGATGGTTTATCCTGACTTAACACAGACATGCCCATAAGAAAAATAAATAGTAACTATTGCTGTAAAAGTTAGATCCTCCCAGGGAGCACAACTTACAGTGGTAATTTTGTTTCCTGTGGCAATTCCCACCTTGAACTAGGAGGAAAGGTATTTTGCCAAATTTTTTCAATTCTTGAAAATAAGTGTGCTACCTTACAAAAATAAATCCAAATTTGCCAAACAAATCCATTATACATCAGGAAGGAAAAGTATGATAAGAGACAAAGAGACACAGAGATGAAAAGTGCCTGGTTTAAAACTTCTGCAAAGGAACTACATAAATAAGGAAGCAAGAAAAATGACAAAATTAAGATTTTTATGCACAAATTTATATTTCAAGGACTACATATTGTTCTCCAAATATGACCACATCTTCCACTATATACTGGCAAGCAGAGAACTTTATCACAGCACAGCTACTGAAACCCATGTAACTAAAAGTAAACAAACAAACCCCAAGGCTTTTCTCTACTTCATTTGAGTTAAAGTACTGTAAACTCAGAGTAAATGCAGTGGTATTTTGTCCTCTACATCATAATTTGGAGCATATTGGCTAATAAGTGCTCCAAATTCCCCATGAAGACAAAACCAGCAATGAAACTATCACAGATTCACTAACAGTCTTCCCGCTTGACCTCCCCTGGTTTATGGCTTTCAATCCCTATACGTTTTTTAGGGAGTGTTCCCCACAAACAGATGTTTAAAAGCCCTTCCATTGCTGGCCATATACCAGGCACAAGCATTTCCCCTGACCAGTCTTCTGGGTTTTGTCACGCTATAAAGGCAAGACAAATCAGGAGAAGAGGCCAGCAAGTTCCACCGTAACAATGGAACGTCCCGTCTGAGCACAATACACATGTGCCTCAAAGTGCAGACTAATATGCGAACAATATAAGGCAACAAATCAAGGTCTAAGCCTAATCAAAGCCCAAAGCTTTGCAAGATGTGTTTGCAAGTACAGTATAATATGTACATACCATACTAGACAACTGGAATTTTAACTCAAAAGTATTTTCATCTTGCAAAACTTAATAAGCAAGTATAGCAAGGTATTTTATGAAGGTTTTTTCCTAAACATATGTAAAGCATAAACTGTAGGGCTGCTGTTAGAAGTAAAAGTCCTTTTTCCCCATTACAGAATTTTATGGAAATAAACCTTTGTCAGAGTAACTATTTAAATCCAGTTACAAACAGTATCGTACTCAAGAATTCTTTGCTATAAAACGTAGCTATTGTGTTACAAATATTTAAACAAACAAATCTAAGCCTTGTACAAAAGTTATAAAAATGCTTCCAGCCAAGACATCTACACTTTCCATTCCACTCCTTTTCAACAAAAGCCTACAAAAAAAAGCTACACGTTTATATACAAACTAAGATGACTTGCAAGAAAGTCAGGTTATCTAGAATTTCCAGATCCACTGTCGGCACTTGTCAAACACAATACTTGGAGAGCTAACCTTAAGACATGCAATGTTACGCAATTTAAATAAATCCAATTACTTGACTTAATATCAGTAAATTGCCATGCCCTACTCATGCAAAACCTCACAAAACAAATACAAGTAGAAAATTCTAAATGGATCGAACAAGGGCAAAACATTTCCTAGAGTCCTGAAAGATTTTTAAAGTTTATAATGGCTGTCTGTCCCACAGCACGTTAGTAAAAACAAAAACAAAACAAACCCAAACTAAACAATTATTCACATACCACCTCCACTTTTAACATTTTATTAAAAAAACAGGTGCAATATATCTACCCTGTGTTAGTGTTCTACTCTGATAATAAAAACAGCAAATATTTTGAAAATATATCATTCAATTTGGAAATTTATCTATCTTCTGCAGCATGAGTTCTTCAACAAAACAATTTTTCAATACAACACTAGTAGATATGTGGTAGAAAAAGCCCACTCTAGACTCTATTAGCCTATAGCACCTCTCCCTAAATGTGGCATCCTGAAGTGAGAGCAGAAATATTTTAAATCATCTAAGCAATTTCTTCCATTTTGTTAGGAACATGGGACTGAATGGATCTCCCAGGCAGTCACTTGCTCTCACAGAGCGCTATATCAAAACCCTTCCACAAATTAGTAAATCACTTTTCTTGTCTCTCCCCTTCCTTCTACAATTCTGTGAAGGAGTGGAGGCTTTTGGGACTAGCCACAACAAATCTTCTATTTTCACCGTGTTTTCACAGAATAAAGAGATAACAGTTTTAGATAAGTGATCATTAAGAAATACTGCATCTCTATGCCACTACAAAATAGGGTTTAAAATGATCGTATCTGCCAAAGACAAATCAGCCTCTGCTTCCACCTGATGGAGCCACATGCACAGCCATCCTGCAGCCGAGCTCCATAGCCACATAGCTCAGCAGGGTATGGGGAACAATATTCAATACATTATCTTTTGTCCAACAGGTATGAAGTGACCTTAAAGTGCTTCTGGAGACCTACTTTGAAACCCTAGCAGCTTGAATTGGCGCCCATTGAAACTAACGGCATAACTTCCTGTACTGTAAAAATCCATTTAATCCAATTAATCTTAACCTTAACTAAATTAACCATTAACCTTTGACTTGAACAGATCAGACTTCTCCAGAGTTGACTGATGTCCACAGCCTGTCAGAGGAAGAACAGCTTTAAAAAACATGGAGTATTCAGAAATAGATAAGATCAAAGGTGGATTCTGGTTAAAATCAGAGATTCTTTCAATCCTCTCCTGCCTTCCTTTGCCCCTGCCCCCGCCAATCCCACTAGAAAGAATTGTGATATAAATTGACTATGAATACAAATCTTCCATTCTAAGAAAACAATTGCTACTTCACGCTTGAATTTTTTGAACAGCTGAATAACAAGACAATGTGGGAAATAACCACTGGGCAACATACAACATATTAAGCTGCAAAAGTAATATTCAATCCTAGCATTCCATAAACAAAGGAATTAGAAGTAATTATGACTATATTTCAGGCTTGCCAATCCCTGATTCTTCAGAGGCACATCCATACTTTAAATGAAGGGAAAAAACCTGATTTTTCAATCTTTCCAGCTGTATAAACCTTATTTGTGTGTGGCTCTCTGCGGGTACTGAAATAGGGGAAGTAAAAGGAAAAGCAATGTATTCAGAATGCAGCTGAGAATCATTAATACTGTTTTTCTGATTTGTAAAATTGAGTGCATTTATTACTTGAATGGTAAAACACTTTAATTAGGAAAAGTATCACCGAATACTTCAACAAATCATAGAATCATAGAATCATTTGGTTGGAAAAGACCTTTAAGATCATCAAGTTCAACCATACCTGTCCAATACTAAACCATGTCCCTAAGCACCTCATCTACCCGTCTTTTAAATACCTCCAGGGATGGTGACTCAACCACTTCCCTGGGCAGCCTGTTCCAATACTTGACAACCCTCTCCGTGAAGAAGTTTTTCCTAATATCTAATCTAAACCTCCCCTGGCACAACTTGAGGCCATTGCCTCTCATCCTATCACTTGCTACTTGGGAGAAGAGACCAACACCCACCTCGCTACACCCTCCTTTCAGGTAGTTGTAGAGGGCGATAAGGTCTCCCCTCAGCCTCCTCTTCTCCAGGCCAAACAACCCCAGGTCCCTCAGCCGCTCCTCATAAGACTTGTGCTCCAGACTCTTCACCTGCTTCATTGCCCTTCTCTGGACACGCTCCATCAACTCAATATCCTTCTTGTACTGAGGGGCCCAAAACTGAACACAGTACTTGAGGTGCGGCCTCACCATTGCCGAGTACAGGGGAAGGATGACTTCCCTGGTCCTGCTGGCCACGCTATTTCTGATACGAGCCAGGATGCCATAGGCCTTCTTGGCCACCTGGCTCATATTCAGGAGGCTGTCAACCAGCACCCCCAGATCCCTCTCTGCCAAGCAGCTTTCCAGCCACTCATCCCCAAGCCTGTAGTGTTGCATGAGGTTGTTGTGGCCCAAGTGCAGGACCCGACACTTGAATGTTAGGTTTGCCATAATCGCTTTGTTGAATTTAGGCCTACAAAGGGATCAAGGACTTCCTGTGCTTAAAACTCTAATCTCTACTAAGGATTTTGATTTCAGAAAGTACAAATCCTTCATCTTATTTGCTCAAACCTGAAGATGAACATCTCAAAGCTGAGTTGATCAAACCACTACCTGTTTTTGAAAACAAGTGACAACTCTAAAGTGTTACGCCTTTTTACCAGAAGCATATTATACACAGCAACAGTACATACCAGTTATTTTCAAACCAACTCTAAGGCAATTCTCTAGTCCTCAGACTGTCTCCCCACAGGCATTCATACTTCCACTGGGACGCCCAACTCTAGAAATAACAAAGCTAAGTGATGAAGGAGGGAAGAAGAGGTATGTTAAAGGCATGGAATGAGAACAATAAAGTAGAATGCATCTGCAAGAGTCCAGTAGATCAAACTATTAATGAGAGGGACACAACAGATACTTCATCTTGATCCGTGAGTGGCATGGACTTGTCTACTCAGCTGTTCAGATCAAATGTTGACTCATTTAATCTCCTTAGCAGAATGCACCAGGACAACCAGAGTTATTGCTGTCCATTGCCTGCCTCAACCTCCTTCTGTAAACAGCATGAGCTCCAAGGCAAGTGGCAATCTGAGACACCACAGTTTGCAGTCCAATATAATAAAATGAACAAGTATGAATTTTAGACTCCCTTAGCATACCAGGATGTAAACTGCAGTGACTCAGGAGATCTCCTACTTCACATCCAGCTACTCCTGCTACAGAAGAAGGGTAGGACAGACAGGAAGAGCAGTAACTGTATCAGCCACCCCAATCTAATTTTTTTCATTTGAATATGCATCTTAAGGTAACAGGGAATGCAGCATGCAAATTCTAACAACCTTCTGATATGTATCTTGGAGAAGATGAAAAAACAAGGCCTGTGTTGTTGATTTTATTTTACCTTTTCCTCCTGCAAAGATAAAGGCCTATTGCAACATTATTTTATTTCCTGCTTTGTCAGCCTCATTTGACCTTCCAGAGCAAGGACAAGAGCTCTGGGCTCGACCAACAGAATGCCAACCTTCTCTTTCTGGTGCAGATGCTGTTTTGAAGCCTCTATGCCATCCTAGCACTAGCATAAAATCACTCACGTCTTGGAGTCAAGAAACAATAGCGTTCCAGAAACAGATGGCATTTGTTTAAATATGCAACAGGGGGGAAAAAAAAAAATGATAGGAACAGATTTAACAGATTTTAAACAAATACTTCAGGCATTTCACACCCTGATTGTGCTGAGTTCCTCCCACAATTTGTTACTGTTTAACTTTTGTAGATAAAAATAGTCCAATAGGAGTACCAAAGAACTCTGTCTGTGATTCAGATCTTAAAAGTAGCTTACGCAAAGTTGTTTTGAAGGTCACCTAAAAAGTTAATCTTAAAATTCATTCTTTCAACTGGAGGAAAAAGAGCTGGCAAATCTAGGCAGGTAATTACTGTGGAAAAACAGCATACAATCTTTCTATACAAATTCACTCCCAGTCACAAATAGCTTTCTATGCTAATTCAGGACTCAACCCTTCCCCACCCATCTAAAAAAACCACCTTTTGTAAACACACATCTCTCTAATATGTTCCACAAGGTCAACAAACTCAAGTACTACAAAAGCTATTGGGATGATGCCTACACTAAAAAAAACCACCCCTGGAACTCTATCCTCCAGGTGATAGCAAGATCCTCCTCTTTCCTTGGTTTGGATAAGGCAGTAGTAGACCTGAGCCACCGGAATTCGTATTTGGTATTTGGTAATTCCATTCAGAAACCTGGTTACAAATGGGAATTCAGTACAAAGTAGGTAGAATATTAAAAGAACTTTCTTGAACATCAAAGCTAACCTCAAGTGATTAAGGAGATGACCTGTAAGATACCCAAGTGATTCAGACCGTAGGTGGCTCAATGGCATTTAACAAATAATTCTGAAACAGCCAGGCAAATTCAAGAAGCCATTGCACACCACAAACAACAGAGATACAGTGGCTCGAAACTGTGACTAGCCTGACAGCTACCTTCTGAGGTTCCTAATTAGACTCTGAGTGGCTCCAAAAGAGAGTCTCCTAACTTGGAGACTGCAATGTCCACAGACTGATTTGTCAAGATTTGCCTCCACACACTTTAGGCAGGCATAAAGCTCCCACGAATTTTTTTTTTTTTTTTAATTTATTAGAGCATTTCATGTGCAGTTTGTACCATTAAAAAAAAAAAAAGGATTTTTGCACCTCTTAATGCCAATTATCTTTTAAATCGTTATAAGAGATGGGGGGAGGGAAACTTTCTGATTTTTTCTCTTATTTGTGTAGTTTTATACACAATTTCCCAAGACAGATCTATTTGCTGCTTTGAATGACAGGATGCTTGTCCTCTGACAGGCTCTCCAAGAGGGCAGAGCAGCTTCTAACTCAAAAGCATTGTGCATGTGGATGCCCTGTACAAGCAAAAGATGACTGAGGCATCGTTGCTCAACTCAAACAAGAGAGCCTTAAGAACACAGCAGTGGACGCTAACAAACAACTACTATTAAAGTTTTTTTTCTTTTTCTTTTTTTTAAAAAAGGTCTTCCTCCCCAGTACATTTCAGTTGATTTTTCAAAGTTCAACAATACACCGTAATTGCCTGGTAGGAGTTAACATTTCTGTAGATAGCTAGTTGCTAGCAATTTTAATAATCCCATGAACGACTTCAGGTATGAGTCAGCAAAGATCACATGAGCCACAACTGCTAGCAGCACGAGGAGAATTCAGTTCCCAAAAGGAAAGATACCACATTTTAGAACTTCTGACCTATTCCTTGTGGCTCAATTAATAATGATTTCATAGACCATCATAATCCTATTACATTCCTAAATCAAGCATCTGATGCTACCTGAAACATCTGTCATAATACAATTCTCTTCAGGGGAAAAAAAATTCAAAACCAGCAGCGACAGAGTGAAATACACATGCCTTTCAGTGCTTTTTCCTAAATAGCACACACTAATAAAAAACAGATAGTAAAATGCCAGAATATCCGAATGTATTTATTTGTCTTGGTTTCTTTTAATTCTGAAGAGCATGGTCTTACACTGATGATATTAAATCTCACTGATCTATAATTAGCCATAATACAAAATAGACAAGAACTTGTTAAAGAAACAAGACAGAATTCCATTGAGTTAAATAATATATTTATTATTTTCATCTATATCAGCCACAATCCAGGTAACACAAACAGAAGAAAAGAGGATAAAAACTGGGAGATTCCTGGGGAAGGAATCGGGTGACAAGCTGGATGATACCAGGAAAAGAAGAGCTGGGCAAACCTTCTCCTTGCAAAATTTATGCCTGCACAGTGTATACTGAGGAAAGACACTTGTTCATTAAAAACATAGGTTTTGCACCTATCCTATCTGTGTAACAGTCTATGTTACCTATAAGGTTTGAAACATGTAAAAATCATGCATCTGTTTTGCACAAAACTCTCACTGGGCATGACAAATGACTGACCTCCTCTACATTCATTCACCATCAATTTAAAGTATTTAATCTGTGCAAAATATGAACTGCAAAGGGAGCTGAGAGTAACTGTGCACAAGCTGGTAAGTCTAAAAGAGTGAATGGCAAAGTGTTGTCAAGTCTTGGCTATTTCAGACTGAGGAAAGCACAGTTGTTAGTAAGATGGGGGAAGCAACACCCTCTCCTTAGAGTACAGGTAAGTTACATAAAACCTTCATTACTATGCCTTTTTAGTATTAATGATTCACTGTCATTCATTGTGTTATTTTTGCTTTAAAAATGCCACTTTCTGCATAACTTTTCAATTGCACAAAAAACTTACAGCTTGGCTGAATCACATGCAACTGGAGCTAATATCCATGTTCTACTATGGCCTTATCAAATATTATGGCCCTTGCATTGCTGCAGATCACATGCTGCCACATGCATTTCAAAACAGAGGAAGAGACAACACTGGCAATTGTTGCTAGCTGTTTATTTTTTAAACGAGAAAGGCTAGTAAAGCTGGGGACCACCGTTTCCCAAACCCAATTTCCTGCCAAATATCTGAAAATCTGAAAAAGCTTTTTATAGTGTCAATCCTTTGATGTTCACAGTTTAAAAAAAGTGAAGTTGTACATCATTTGAGGAACAAGCCAGTCTGCTTATTCAAGAAAGTCAGGGGAATAGCTTACAACCCATGCACAAAACGTCTGACTCTTCAACTGGGCATGTTATATCTGAAAGTGGCTACGTAGATAAATCTGGGTAACTTGCAACAATATGGCAAGATTACCTAAAATGCATTATACAGCCACAGAGAGACATATAGGTGGGTTTTTTTTGTCAAAAAATAACACTTCTGTGGAAGAATTAAACATTTGTAAATACAAAGGAAGGAATCATAAAAACTAGAAATCAAAGATAGGAATTAAAAGAAAATTAAAAAACCAAATAAATCACTGGATTAAACAGATGGATTAAAATAAATATGAAGAACACCATCATAATTCTGTTTATATTGAGTGTGTCACGGAGCTTAACTAAAACTACTTCTCATGTATTTTGTGTAATGGGCTTATTGGAATAGATGAGTTGTACAAAGAGAGCATCTAAAAAGGCACAGGTTACAGGAAATGCAAATAAAACTGAATGCTGTTATTA
>VYZW01052467.1:5010-26321 GCA_013401315.1 Balaeniceps rex
AGTGCTGGGCTTTGAATTGCTTTTTGATAAAGCTTACTGGAAATCAGTTTTCTTCATTACTTGCACAGCAGAAGCGTGGGAAATAAATAGTGTATAGAAAAAGGTGGCTCTCATAGTCAGTGCAAGAGATCTCTGGGGAAACTTTTCTCTGAGTAGCACCCCAGCCTAGAAAATAAGTGGGCTTAACTAATATATAACCAAGAGTGTTGCCCTAGAGCGAAAGTGAGACTTTTGTTCTCACTTTTACCTCTTTTTGTGTCTAATTCAGCAGTTAAGCAACTACCTAATTTTATGTGCATGAACAGCCCAACTGATTTCACATGCTGAAGTACCTTAAACTGTAGGGCGATGCACTTGGCCTTTTATTTCTTTTGAGAAAAGGAACATTGGTGTTTGGGGCAGCATGAGAATTATATGCTTCCAATTCCTTAGAATAGCAATTCCTTCCAGGAGAATATTCATAAGAAATTAATTTGTTGCCTTGAAGTAAGAGTTGTTACCAGCAAGTAGGTTTTGATGTTAGAAATGGTAATATTTTATGGAACTAATTCAAGAATGATTGTTTGTATCTATCTTTTTAATTTTCCTTTTTACCAAGCAAGCATGATGATATTGTGACACCTTTTAGCTACTGCACTTCATTCTCCTTATAATGCAAGGGTTCTGCCAGGTAAATGCTGTCTTTTGGTTTCTGATGGCAATAGTGTTCATCAGGTGTCAGAGAAGATGTTTTTGGGTTTTAGGATTGTTTGCTTTTTGGTTTTGTGTTGTGTGTTGTGGTGTTTTGTTTTTTTTTTTTTCCCCCCCCTGGGATGAGAAGATCCCTTGGATGATTCCTTGAAAAATGTGAGACTTTCCTGAAAGTAGGAATAAGGAGGATATTTGAAGTCAATAGCACTATCACAGCATGTGAAATCAGTACATTTGTGTTCTGTGTTTTGTTGCAGGGAAGCCAGTGTCAGGGCAAGGCATTCATTTATACTTCTGTGAACCTTATTGTTTTGTTTTCAGTGATAAATTACTGGTTGTATATAAACATTTTTTTTCTTTGTTGTTGCGTGAATTAATATGTATCATATGTAACTAACCTTAAAGCACTGGAAAAAACCCAAGTGATTTAGTACATTTCAGGAATAACTCATGTCAGTGGTAATTAAAGTTTGAGAACAACCTTAGTATTTTTGCATTTGAATAAGGAGGGTGTATTATCTTTCTGTAGAATATCCACATATGTGCTTTGGGGAATTCTGTGGATATAGCGTTGACTTGTACAGTAGTGGAAGCAGCTCTAGAAAAATCACTGTTGTAGGAGTTGGAGCTAAATATTATAAAGAGGTGGAAACCAGTTTTAGTAAAAATGGACATTTCAAAGTTTACTTCCTGTTTTTTCATTCCTATCTGTTCCTTCCTGCATCCCACAAGAAAAAAAGTCATAGTTTGGGGTGAAATAAGAGTATATAATTTTTTTTCTTGTTTAGTTTATTTGTTGTTTCACTGGCCTTTCAAGTAAGGAGATGTATTTGTGTGTTAGACTATTTCCTGAGAGTGACCAAGCTACGTAACATGTGAGAGTTAGCAGGAGATTTAACCTGCTGCTTGTATTTGCTGGTGATTCAGATGTTTCTATTCTTCATACAACATTAATGATGCTTTTTGCTAAATTGCCTCTCCAAACTAAATAATGCTAGAGAAACAAGCAACTTTCTTCTCCTATTTTGATAGTAGCATAGTCAAATACATTAGTCCTTGAATCAGTTGTTCAGACATTTGAAAAGACAGCTTCATTAACAGTACAAGGGTTATATAAATAGTCATGCAGAAAGATTTTCTCGCTGTGCTTTCTAAGGAGTTTCTGTGTATCTCTTTGGTTTCC
This sequence comes from Balaeniceps rex, assembly GCA_013401315.1. NCBI lineage: Eukaryota > Metazoa > Chordata > Aves > Pelecaniformes > Balaenicipitidae > Balaeniceps > Balaeniceps rex. Next base: position 6,884 of record VYZW01052467.1, read on the forward strand.
TGATGTAGAATTGCAGAATCACTCAGGTCAGAACAGATCCTAGGTGGTCCCTAGTCCAAGGTCCTGGTCAAAGCACAGTCAGCATTAAATTCAGACGATGCTGTCCAGGGCTTTAAAGTCTCTGAGGACAGACCTTCCACAAGCTCTCTGGGTTCTGATGCTTCATTATCCTCATGGTGAAACCTTTTTTTATGCCCCCTTTATACAGTTAGAACCACCTGTTTATGGCTGTTGTCTCTCAGCCTTCTACTGTGCACCACCATGAATAACCTGTCTCTGTTTTCTCAATAGCCTCTGTGTAGGTACTGGGGGTCTGCCTTTAAGGCCCCTGGAGCCTTTTCTCTTCAAGGCTGAACAAATCCTGTTTTCTTCAGCAGGAGAGAGAGATAAGCCTAAGGGCAGCACGCCAATGTTTGAGGGACAGTGTGCTAGCGAGGTCCTATGGTCTTCTATCTCAGTGGAGGTAGGGGATGGAGATCCATGTGGCAGCAAAGACGCAAGGCTTATGGACGTCTTAGAAACCACAGAAGCGCCTGAGAATGGTCACATAGGAATTAGGGCTTCTTCCCCCAAAAAGGTGGTGGGATCAGTAGCCCAACTGAAGTGCATGTAGACCAATGCACGCAGCGTGGGTACCAAACAGGAGGAGCTGGAAGCCATTGTGCAGTAGGAAAACTATGATAGTTGCCATCACGGAAACATGGGGGCATGACTCGCACAAGTGGAGTCCTGCAATGGATGGCTATAAACTCTTCAGAAGGGATAGGCAAGGAAGGAGAGGCGGTGGGGTAGCCCTGTATGTCAGGGAGTGTTTTGGTTGTCTAGAGCTTAACAATGGTGAGAATAGGGTTGAGTGTTTATGGGTAAGAATCAGGGGGGAAGGCCAACAAGGCAAATATCATGGTGGGAGTCTGTTACAGACCACCCAACCAGGATGAAGAGGCAAACGAAATATTCTGTAAGCAGCTGGGAGAAGTCTCACAATTGCTAGCCCTTGTTCTTGTGGGGGACTTCAACTTACCAGATGTCTGCTGGAAACACAATACAGCAGAGAGGAAACAGTCTAGGAGGTTCCTGGAGTGTGTGGAAGATAACTTCCTGACACAGCTGGTGAGTGAGCCAACTAGGGAAGGTACCCCGCTGGATCTGCTTTCTGGGAACAGAGAAGGACTTGTGGGTGATGTGATGGTTGGAGGCTGTCTTGGGCACAGCGATCACAAAATCGCTGGTTTTGGGTTTTCAGTTCTTGCAGAAGTAAGGAAGGGGTCAGCAGAACTGCTACCTTGGACTTGCTGAGGTACTTAATGTCTTCTTTGCCTCAGTCTTTAATAGTCAGACCAGCTGTTCTCGGGGCATCCAGCCCCCTGAGCTGGAAGACAAAGATGGAGAGCAGAATGAAGCCCCCATAATCCAAGGGGAAATGTGTGACTACACCACTTACACACACAGGTCTATGGGGCCGGATGGGATCCACCCAAGGGTCCTGAGGGAGCTGGTGCAAGTGCTCACCAAGCCACTTTCAATCCTTTATCAGCAGTCCTGGCTAACTGGGGAGGTCCCAATTGACTGGAGGTTAGACAATGTGACACCCATCTACAAGAAGGGCTGGAAGGAGGATCTGGGGAACTACAGGCCTGTCAACCTGACCTTGGTGCCGGGGAAGCTTATGGAGCAGATCATCCTGAGTGCCATCATGTGGCATGTGCAGGACAGACAGGTGATCAGGCCCAGTAAGCATGGGTTTTTGAAAGGCGGGTCCTGCTTGACTAACCTGATCTCCTTCTCTGACAAGGNATTGACTGGAGGTTAGACAATGTGACACCCATCTACAAGAAGGGCTGGAAGGAGGATCTGGGGAACTACAGGCCTGTCAACCTGACCTTGGTGCCGGGGAAGCTTATGGAGCAGATCATCCTGAGTGCCATCATGTGGCATGTGCAGGACAGACAGGTGATCAGGCCCAGTAAGCATGGGTTTTTGAAAGGCGGGTCCTGCTTGACTAACCTGATCTCCTTCTCTGACAAGGTGACCCGCTTAGTGGATGAGGGAAAGGCTGTGGATGTTGTCTACCTGGACTTACTAAAGCTTTTGACACTGTTTCCCCCAGCATTGTCCTGGAGAAACTGGCTGCTCATGGCTTGGATGGGCATACTCTTCACTGGGTAAAAAACTGTCTGGATGGCTGGGCCCAAAGAGTCGTGGTGAATGGAGTCAAATCCAGCTGGTGGCTGGTCACAAGTGGTGTTCCCCAGGGCTCAGTGTTGGGGCCAGTTCTCTTTAATATCTTTATCAATGATCTGGATGAGGGGATCAAGTGCACCCTCAGTAAGTTTGCAGATGACACCAAGTTGGGCAGGAGTGTTGATATGCTCGAGAGTAGGAAGGCTCTACAGAGGGGACCTGGACAGGCTGGATTGATGGGCTGAGGTCATTTGTATGAGGTTTAACAAGGCCAAGTGCCGGGTCCTGCACTTGTGTCACAACAACCCCATGCAATGCTACAGGCTTGGGGAAGAGTGGCTGGAAAGCTGCCCGGTGGAAAAGGACCTCAGGGTCGTGGTTCACAGCCAGCTGAATATGAGCCAGCAGTCTGCCCAGGTGGCCAAGAAGACCAACAGCATCCTGGCTTGTATCAGAAATAGTGTGGCCAGCAGGACTAGGGAAGTCATCACGTCCCTGTACTTGGCACTGGTGAGGCCACACCTCGAGTACTGTGTTCAGTTTTGGGCTCCTCAGTACAAGAAAAGCGTTGAGGTGCTGGAGTGTGTCCAAAGAAGGGCAACAAAGCTGGTGAAGGGTCTAGAGCACAAGTCTTATGAGGAGCAGCTGAGGGAACTGGAGTTGTTTAGCCTGGAGGAGAGGAGGCTGAGGGGAGACCTTATTGCTCTCTACAACTACCTGAAAGGAGGTTGTAGTGAGGTGGGTGTTGGTCTCCTCTCCCAAGCAACAAGTGATAGGACAAGAGGAAACAGATTCAAGTTGCACCAGGGGAGGTTTAGATTGGATATTAGAAAAAATTTCTTCACGGAAAGGGTTGTCAAGTATTGGAACAGGCTGCCCAGGGAGGTGGTCGAGTTACCATCCCCGGAGGTATTTAAAAGACATGTAGATGTGGTGGTTAGGGACATGGTTTAGTGGTGGACTTGGCAGTGCCAGGTTTACGGTTGGACTAGATGATGTTAGAGGTCTTTTCCAACCTAAATGATTCTATGATTCTGTGATCTTGGTGGCCCTCCAATGGATTTGTTCTTTACCATAATCTTTCTTATTATAGCCCAGTAGGCTATCAGCCTTCGTTTATTCCAGAGTCCACTGCTGACTCATCTTTAGCCAAACATCTACAAGGACCCCTGGATCCTTCTCAGCAAAGCTCCTAACCAAACACTTAAGCCCAGCAGTACCAGTGGAAAGGGTCAGTCCATCCCATGTGCAGAACTTTGCTTTGCCCTTGTTGAATTTCATGAGGTTCCTCATGCAATATTTATTTATATAACAGTACTCTATTGTTTAATTAATTTGTACTTTGTTATACAGCGTATCTTACAACCTATATTCACAAAAAACTATGGAAGGGTAGAGCGGGAAAAATCTCAGGAAGTTATCCAATTCATTCTATTGGCTTGGGGCAGGTTTATGATGCTATTGTATGATGATGCTGAGACATATCGCACATCTATTTTTTAAATTTTTCATATAATAGTATGCATTAACTGTGAAAGCATTTATATTTTTTACAACACTGCATATTAAGCATTATCATTATGAGGGTAGAGAAACAATGGCTTAGTAGATAAGACATTCACTTGCAAATTAAGAGACTTGTACCTTGTCACTGACGTATTATCTACCTTTAATAAAGATTCTGCTTGTATTTCTCGCTTTTTTTTCCCCCCCTCAAGCTGTCAAGGCATGACATTCCTCCTGACACCTCTAGTGAACAAGTATTATAACTATGGCATCTTCTTGCTTTAAAACTTAGTAGAGTATTGAGCCTTGATTCTCAATGTAATGTTTATGTTCTCCAATGGCTTAAAGTTGGACTATGGGGTAACCCAGAAAAATAAACAATGGCTTTAATTGAGATGAAAAGAACACACCTTTAAGCAGATCATGGTTATATTGAAATTTAGAAAACCAACAGAAAAATCAGCAATTACTTTTTCTAGTTGGCATTATGGGACACTCTCTTATGCAACATTTGGAAAAGGTGGTTGCCACTGTGAATAAAAACTTAATTTCTTGTAGAGCCTGTGCTTTTAGGTCATTCATACTGAGTACCATTTTTAACCAGGTTCTACAAATGACACAGTTTTTCTCAAATTTCCACTTGACCTCAGCAGTCATTAGCATAACTAAATTGTTTTTCATTTTTTTGACTTTTTTTCCATTTCAAAGAATGTCAGAGGTGATATATCATCCCTATAGTGATTAATATCCCTTGAAGTGCTAGATTTTTCACAGAAATATGTAACCAAGTTTCATTGCACACTTGGAAACCTTAGTACTACAGTGTGTAACTACTCTTGTTTGCCTTCTGTCTCTTCTGTCTTTATTGGAGACTGTACAGACATGGTACAATCTACTTGTGATAGATTTTGTCCTATTGTAAGATTTACTGTAACTGATCTGCCTTGCAAAACATGGTCAGTGAGTATTAGTTGAGTCACCTTTTAATTTATAGTGGTGGCAAACGTTATAAGAATACCCTTCAGGAATAGGGTAGTTTATGCAGAACTTAGGCCGAGTGTTAGCCTTGCTTTAACTCCAGGTAAGACGTATTCAGCCAGGAGTTCCTCTGATGGAGAGGAGGAGGAGGATGAGGATGTTTTGAAAGGAAGATATTCAATTGCATATGGTTGCTGTCATTGAACAGGAGAAGGGCTAAGTGAGGAAAATTGAACTGAGTGGTTTTTTGGTAGGCAGAAGGATCTAAGTCTTCCACATAAGTGGCTGTATCATCCTGGAGGCACTGATGTTCACAGAACTACTCACTGCTAACATGTAGGACTCTCTGGAGATGGAACAGAGTCATTTACTCAGAAAAATGAGTGCTGCTCTTTTTGAAAGAGAAAATCCTACCTGTAATGGCTGTAGTGCTTGGTGTTCTTACTGTATCCTAATTTCTGATTATTAGTTCTTACTTGATCTAAAGTTGTTTCTTTTTTTTATCATTTTATAAGGCACTTTTAAACCCACTCAGGAGGAGGGGAGGTGCTTTCAAATGGACTCGTAAAGGATTATGGTTTGAGTCCATTTTGAGGTCAGGAGTTAATTCAGAAGCCTTAGACACAGCTCACAATAGCCATCACCTGTAAGCCAGTATGTCTAAATTGACTTTCTTTGGTTTACAGGGCAGTCTTTTTCTGAGAGCTTTAAAATGACGAGTAAGTGAGGAAGATGTGTTATTCACTCTACCAATGCTGTATTGACTCAGCACTATTGCCCTATTTACACAGTGGGCAATTTCAGTTCATTATCCATAACAAGCTTGTGTTTATGCTCTTCTTCATACTTACATATTTTTATACATATTGGCATTTACAAATTAAAAGGTCTATTTTTGACAGACTGGAAAATATGTGTAATTTGTTAGCACTTTTATCCCCCACTCCTTCTCCACCGACTCTGCAGATTAATTTTTTTTTAAAGCAAGTAGTCCTCTTTGTGTTGAAAAGGGGAAGAAATAGCAATATGCATTACAGCAATTGATCACTAAAACAAAATATAATTGATTTCAGTATGTGGGAGCTTGGGAAGGGAGAAGTGCTGTGTGTCTATTCCATTCCAGCAGCTGGGAATTCCATTTCTGGGAGTGTAAAGCTAAAAATATCAATGCTGGGCATACTTCCCCCCCCATATTCCACAATTTGCTGCCCCCCCATTCCAGGGATTGTCCTGGTTATGGGACATTTAAATGATTCTTTATATCCCTGTATACATGATGTATTTAATTAATCCTGTGCTTTGAACCAGTTTCTGGATTGTAGAAAAATCAACTGCTTTCTGAGAGAAAACTGTCAAACAGTATCACTGTTGACAGTAAAAAAGACCAAGAGCCGCTGAATGACTAAAAGCCAGGCTTGCATTTTAAAGTCCTACAAAGTACTTTGTGTCAAAGGTAAAACCAGCTGATGCACTTTCTCCTGTTAGCACTCACTGTTTCTCTTTAGATGGAAATGGGAGTGATTGATTAACATAATGTATTTCCCTTCTGAGGCAAGAAAGGGATAGCATCTTAGTTCTGTGAACTTCAAGACCTTAATGATGGTGCTTAGTACTTTAGATGCATGTGAAAGTATGGAGTAATTTTACAGCATATCCTAAAAAAAAAAAAAAAGGGGGTAAAAAACTGGCTGGATGGCTGGGCCCAGAGGGTTGTGGTGAATGGAGTTAACCACAGTTGGTGACCGGTCACAAGTGGTGTTCCCCAGGGCTCAGTTTGGGGCCAGTCTTGTTTAATATCTTTATCAATGATCTGGATGAGGGGATTGAGTGCACCCTCAGTAAGTTTGCAGATGACACCAAGTTGGGCAGGAGTGTTGATATGCTCGAGAGTAGGAAGGCTCTACAGAGGGGACCTGGACAGGCTGGATTGATGGGCTGAGGTCATTTGTATGAGGTTTAACAAGGCCAAGTGCCGGGTCCTGCACTTGTGTCACAACAACCCCATGCAATGCTACAGGCTTGGGGAAGAGTGGNNNGAGGTGCTGGAGTGTGTCCAGAGAAGGGCAACGAAGCTGGTGAAGGGTCTGGAGAACAAGTCTTATGAGGAGCAGCTGAGGGAACTGGAGTTGTTTAGCCTGGAGAAGAGGAGGCTGAGGGGAGACCTTATCACTCTCTACAACTACCTGAAAGGAGGTTGTAGTGAGGTGGGTGTCGGTCTCTTCTTCCAAGCAACGAGCGATAGGACAAGAGGCAATGGCCTCAAGTTGCACCAGGGGAGGTTTAGATTGGATATTGGGAAAAATTTCTTCACGGAAAGAGTGGTCAAGCATTGGAACAGGCTGCCCAGGGAAGTGGTGGAGTCCCCATCCCTGGAGGTATTTAAAAAACGTGTAGATGTTGCACTTCGGGACATGGTTTAGTAGGCACGGTGGTGTTGGGTTTACAGTTGGACTAGATGATGTTAGAGGTCTTTTCCAACCTTAATGATTCTATTCTATTCTAAGAAAACGAAGAGCATGCAGAAATCTGCAAGCAATGTTTGCAGACTATTAATCCTGTAGGCTTTGATTTTTAAAATTACTCTTCTAAGGCCTAGTCCAGAAATGTAAAAATACAAGGTTGTAAATAACAGCATCTGAAGTCCCTAAATTTTTTTTTTATTGATTTCAAAGTGTCACACACAGAGTCAAAGAACGGTTGGGGTTAGAAGGGGGAGGTTGTCTAGTCCAACCCCTTGCGCAGGGCAGGGTCAGCTAGAGCTGGTTGCTCAGCACCATGTCCAGTTGTGTTTTGAATATCACCAGGGATGGAGACTCCACTACCTCTCTGGGCAACCAGTGCCCAGAGGTTTCAACCACGCTCACAGTGAATAAGTATTTTCTTATGTTTAAATGAGGTTTCCTGTATTTCAATTTGTGCATGTTGCCTTCGGTCCTTTCTCTGGATACCGTTGAGAAGAGTCTGGCTCCATCCTTTCGCTGCCCAACATCAGGTGTTTATACACATCCAGAAGATCCCTGTGACCCTTCTCTTGAGGTTCTTTGCTGGACTCTCTCCAGTATGCCCATCTCTCTGTCATACTGGGGAGTGCAGAACTGGACTGAGCACTCCAGGTGTGGCTTCACCAGTGCTGAGCAGAGGGGAAGGATCTTACCTCCCTTGACCTGCTGGTAATGTCCTACCTAATGCAGCCCAGGATTCTTTGCTGCAAGGGCTCATTGCTGGCTTGTGTTCATCTTCTTGTCCACCAGGACTCCAAAGTCTTTCTCCTTGGATTCTTACACATTTCATACGCTATTCTTGTACACTGCTTTTGCACAGCCACGTATTTCTGAATCAGGCAGAGAGCAGCATTGCAGTTGAGGCCAAAATCCAAACAGGAACTGGGGGTACTCAGCCCTGCAGGATGTACTTGACAATTAGCGTGATTGGATCCTTATAAAAGGACTGGCATACCAAACAAAAACTACTGCTAGCAGTTGCTGCCTGATTTTCTTTTTATGCTCTGCTCTGGATTCTTTGTTGAGAATATTTCTCTATTTGTGCTTAAGGTATGCTAGAGGTTCTCCTTATGGCAATAGAGAGGTTAAGGGCAGTCTTTTTTTTTTTTTTTTTTCAAGCAGACTTTAACAGAGAAGTGATAGTAGGAAAGAAGCTTCAATTTTTTTAACAGTGATAGCTTAAAGCTTGGGTTGCTTCAGGAACTATCTAGCTGTTCAAGGTGTCCATTTTACTTAATTCTTCCAAAGCGTGAAAGTACTTCTTGATTCTTTTTGAACTGCAAGATGATCAGCTTTAGGTTAATTGAATCTTTTAAAAAATCTTCAAAACATATTGCTGTCATATATATATATATATATATGTATGTAGTTCACAGAGCATTGTACTTGTATTTGACATGTACTTCCACTTTGTTGTGGTTCTAAATTGGCTGCTCTTATTACAAATAATGAGCTTGGGAAATGCTAATACAGAGGTTTGCCCAGTTTACCACTATTTTACGCTAATGTGAAAAGCTCTAATTTTATTTGCATAGGTCTTGATTTATAGATCTATTTAGTTTGCTACACAAAATGGGAGATTTCATTGACATGAATTGTGAATTGAGAGGGCTTGTGAAGGAAGACTCTGGGAAACCAAAATACTATTAAACAAGAAAAATGATTAACATTGAAATGAGAAATAATTCTAGAAATTCCTGTCACAAAAGTCACAATATTTTTCACAGCTCTTTATTTTACCATGGAAGTACGTCTTTTTGCTTGAGTGTATATATAATGTATACTCTTTCCCCTATGGAAAAAATTGTTATTTGTTCACTCAGAAGGAAAGTATAAGGAGGAAAATGTGGAACACAGTTACAACACTGGAGAAGTTATCTTCTGTTTTTCTCCTTGTTTTATTTAATGTTTTTAATTTTTATAAAACTTTATTTTACTATTTGATTTTTAAAAATTGTTTTATTTTTATCCCATAATCCTTGTTTCAATACTACATGTAACTTCCATAAATGTTTCTAAATTCGATGTACAGAATGTCTATAGATTTTATACTTAACAATAGACCCTAAATATACTAACCTGAAGATTTCACAGGAAGTGCAATAGGATGGTAAAGCTTTCAAACACCAGTAAGATTTAGGGGCAGTTGCTGTTTGCGGAATGCAGTTTTTCTCATTATTAGGTCTTCTAAAGAAAAACTAACCTAAATGATTTCTTCTGCACTTTTCCCCTTTTCTCAGACTATCTTATGCAGATATTTATTGAGTTAACACTGAGGCTTAGATATGCTTAACATAATGTGAAGTTACAGTATTTTTTACTCAAGTATAGTTAAGTTCTTTTGAAGTTGGATTTTGCTCTGGGTTACTCAAGTACTTCGTGTTACAAGGTATCAGGGAGCATATCATGACACAGTTGCAAGTGTGCAAGCTGTGCAATTGTCCCCACTCTTGCCCCGTGTGGAGACAGTGTTAGGTTCTGTGGGGAAGGCTGAGTAAGACGATGCTATTTTCTCAAAGTCTAATACTTTCTGTATTCAAGCTATATTTCATTTAGAAGTTTGCTTCTGTTTTAATTCTGGAATCCTGGGGATAACACGTTCAGTGTCTGAGTCCAGTAAAAAAAGGGAAAGAAGTCTCCTGTTCTGCCTTACTGTAAATAAACCTTCCTTTGTCTATTACTGGGTTAGTGTTATTTCCACGCAAGAGAAAAACTTTGGCATTTAACCAGCATTTTCTATGGAGTTCAGTCATCTGACCTCCATGCTTTTAGGACAGCATACATATTTTGAAACACAGTGATTGTAACTTCTGGAAGTTGAAAATTATTGGGAATTGGGCAATCAAATTGAATATTTTGAAACTGAAATGTGGATAAAGCTTCACATGCTATGCTGCCTTACATTCTTTAGTGTTCTCTCATTGTAGCTGGCAAGAGGAAAGAAAGAAAAATGATAAGTATGTTCTCATTCACATGGCATTAATTGAAATTCAAGCATATGGTGTCAAAAAGGTAACATCTTGCTGAAAGTTTAGGTTTACTTACTAATGTAAATGAAAATACTGGTATGAAAAGTGGCTGTAAAACTAAAACTTTATAAATGATCTCATTATACATAGTGTATCCAAAGAAATGGCACAGATAAAAGGTTGCTTCTGACATTATATTTTACAAGACTGTGTTCTGAAGCTGGATGGTATATTTAAATTGTTTTGGTAAATTACATTTCCATTAGTATAGTACTGATAATACTGAAAGTACGTCTCACTATCTTGATCATAAATCAAGAAAACAGTATTATTAAATGCAAGTGCTTAAAAATTGCAATGGAATTATTTACTTATTGAATATTTTATGGTTCATATTTGACTGGCTATTAGATTATATTACAGCAATTGTAAATATAAAGCGGTTGGAGGATATCTTCCGTTTGCATAAATGTACAATTTTCATTAAAGGAAGAAAATGGTTGTGTTTTTAATACAGAGCTACTGCTTTCTAGGGTTAGCCATATTTTTTTAAAAAAATATCTGTGATTCTTTGTGTACTTCCACTTAAATTTTATTAGCTATATGGCTATGAGTGGATATCTTACACACTGAGATTGTGCAACTTGATGAATTTTTCCATTTCCCATCCCACTTCATGTTTATGTTCCTATTGTCAACTTCCATTATGTTAGTCCGACAAACCACTCTTCCTCCTAAACAGCCAGTACATAGCTTTAACTTGGGCTATAAATATATCCACAGCTGTACAGACTTTAGTCTAAGCCTTCATAAAGCGTGATCACCACTGCAGGAGGAGGTAAGAGTTGAAATATATAGATGGGGGTGGGGGAGTGAAAGAGATATAGGTGAGATTGGAAAGAGGAATTGATGGGTGGAAAGTGGAGTATTCAATGATTTAGCTGCTTATCTCTTTTCCTCCTTTAATTGATAACTTGGAGGCATGCTGGCTATATAGTAAGTCAATACTTTTGCGTAGGAAGCAGATTTTCTTCTTATATGTAATTTTATGACTTTGTATAGCCTGTGGATTTAACAGGCTGTTAAGTCTGCAGATAAGGAAGAAGACGCTGTAGGTAAATGAGACACAGGTACAAAATGAGGGTAGTCACAAATATGCCAATGATCATAATTGTGAAAATAAAGGGAAGTGACCATGACTCAAACAGTTAAATGACAAACGTATTAAACCACATCATTTTCAATATCACCTGTTCATATTTTGCTTGTATACATTATTATGCATTTTAGTTTGCTGTATTAGCTATAGCATATTCCTCAAAGAACTCCTTGTATAGGTCATGACAGACTGAAAGAGATGAATGAGACAGATGGAGAATGAAATGTTGAGGTGACAATACAACAGTGAATGTAGATCTTGGCTCAGCATCATGTTCATGCAGATGCCTATTTAGAAAGCAAATAAGGCTTTAAAATAATTGCACATGATTCATTTTTGTAATGTATGCTACTTGTCAAATGGTCTTTGAGCTATTTCAAGAGTATATTTTTTTTCTGTAATTCATTAAAGCATTAGGTGATAATTTTAATCCCAACTGCCAAAACACAGAAGCGGCCTATAAAAGTTTTAAGTTAAGAGAATCTTTTTCGTGTTTGTTTAAATTTATCTCATCTAATAATGTGAACGATAGAATATATGAAGCATCAGTCGTGCCTATATTATTATTATTATAGCACACCTGAATGTGAAGTTCTGGGTACTCAGTTGTAGCAGATTGTTTGAATGTATCATTAGATAGTAATAAAATCTGCAGCTTCTAAAGTGCAACTGATATGTTCTTTCTGACTAACAGGCAAACAAGTAGAGAGTGTAATGATTCATATAGGAAAGGATAAACCTACATTTTAATATGGAAAAAATTCTAATTTAGAATTTCGCACAAGTTGCCAAAACCACCACAATGAAGAGTTAACAGTTCCTACTCATCTGCAGTGAAGTCTATTCTAAAGACTTCATTAAAGAAGGAAACCACAGATGGCAAATTATGGTAACTGTGAAATAAGTTTCCTCAGGGGCACTTGGAAAACTTGTAGTTTTCATTTTTTTATCAGGGAAAGTGATGGCCAGTGTCAACAAAATGCAATTTGGTATATTTTGCCTTTCTCTACAATTTGCTAGGCTTGGTTGTGGGATTTTTTGGGGTGTGCAGTGGGTTGGGTTTTGTTTGGGTTGGTTTTTTTTGTTTGTTTGTTTGTTTTTTTGACAGGTATGCCCTATGAAGTTTGATACCTTCCCAAATAAAATTATTATCACTTTACAGCTGTTGATATTTCAAAGGAAAACAATTTTCCAAATGGTTTACTGAAGCTCATCAGGAGAGGAAAAAAGAGACCTATAGTGAAAGAAAAGAAAAAAGGTCATGTACCAAAGCACTATGTTTTTATTAGATGAGAAGGCAGAGTTTTGTCACTTATTCTTTCTGAATTTGAGTAGTTTAAGTCCCAGGAATTCCTTATATTAGTCTGGAATTTTACCTGTACAGAAATTGTGGGATGCCAAATTAGAAGTATTACTTCCTAGTGTAGTAGCTAGTCAACAGGACTGTGTATAGGAATAGGGTGTTTATTTTGATGTCTAAGAACTTTATTGAGACCTATACACTGTCTCTGTATATGATGCCACAAGGTTTTTAAGCAGGATTATTACCAGTTTAACATGAAAGGGGTCGCTGTCTTGCAGACTTGCTACTCTGGAACAGGTTTTTCTGCTGCTGTGGAGTGACCATCAGGGTGTGCACAGGCAGCTGTAGAAACTCACAGGATTTGTGCAGGGCTTCTGGTTGAGGATGCCAGTGGGTCTTCGGTGCAGCCCTCTATATTCGTAGTTTAGAATACTTGACTGATTTTGTTATTCATACTGCTTCTCTAATTTACCCAGTTCTCTCCACTCTGAGCCCTTTTGAGGGCATTATGCTACATAAAGTGTTTGAGAAGGGAGGAAGAGAGATCTGACTGGTCCTTCTGTGCTTGATGAAGGATGGTACCTTTTCACCTGTTGTAGGGCCTGAAGGTGACAAGACAATCTTCTTGTGTTCATGTTAAATATTTCTATTGGGGGAAAAAAGAATTTTGAAATAAAATAGTATTTTAAGATATCTTACTTAAGGCTGATTTTTTTCTTTTTAATTATCATTTGTTGCTGAAGGATTTCCTAATGTAGATTAGAAAAAGGAAACTTGCAGATTGTGTTTGTGCTGATGGGCTTGGCCTTGGTGAGTGACAGGTCATCTTGGAGCCGGCTGGCATTGGCTGTATTGGACATGGGGGAAGCTTCTAGCAGCTTCTCACAGAAGCCACCCCTGTAGCCCCCCTGCTACCAAAACCTTGCCACGCAAACTCAATACACAGGGCTGTGTTAGAAACACTGCGCTTAAATGAAGTCTTAACTCGTAAAAGGCTGAACTCGGAACATTGTATCAGCAATGAAGAGATGCTTTAGATCTCTTCATCTTGTGCATAAAAGATGACAGGTATTTACCCTGTTATTAGTGCAGACAGGCAACTTGTAAGTATGTGGAAAATAATAACAACTTAAAAAATAGAAAAATTACATTCAGATTATACTTGTATAGACCATTTTGTAATGGAGAAGAAATGAAATAACTGGAAGGAGTGAAATAAAATGGTACAAGTCCATATAAGTAAAGCTGACAATTTAGAAAATTGTCTTCAGTACTCATTTGTCCTTAATTTAATACTTATTTGCAAGTATGTTGCCACGATATTTTTGTCACAGCTTACAACTGAAACAAGCAAAATTTTGAAGCAAGACTAGAAGCTGTTACACTTTATAATCTTTTGTTGGGTACTGTAATATTAGTTGTAATGGAAATGGTAACTGAGAGATTGCTGTAGGTTGTTTGGATCTACAATCTATTATTGTCTTCAAAAGTCTTAAATTTTGGAAAATATCGATAAATTCCAGTTACAGTTCACTAATTAGTAGCCATCTTATTTCAGTTTTTCCCTGGCAATAGATTAACTGTCTGTATCTTTTTCTTAAATCACTGTGTGATTACAGCATCACTTAAAAATGCCCACAGTTTTCAGGCAGTGAGAAATTTGAAGTCAGGTGGCAAATTACTGAGAGGAGGATTCTTGTAGTTTTTCCTAGATGGGCTGTCAGAAGAAAGGACCAAACATTATGTGGCACTGGCTCCTTGTGCAATTCCCAGAGCAGCCATGTAGTCTAAATTTAAAATCTGACAACCTCATCCACCTGAGTTCTGTGAAGAATTTTCCATGGGTGAAACTAGGTTTAAGATTTCAGTTTAGTTCACTAATACCAGTTAATGTTTGCACATTTAGCATTGTAGTATAAGCTTACAAAAGAGCAAGTTTCCAGTCTGAATGACACTGAAGTCTGAGTTAAGGCAATGCTTCTCTGACTAAGAGTTGCTTTAGATTGACATGTCTGGTACACTTCAGTATTTTTGAGGTAAGCGCTGCAAACATTACTAAGAGTGAAAATTACTTTTATTTGCATATACAAGTTACAGTTGCACCTGATTTTGGTATTTTCTAACCTTTTCAAACAAAGCACATTAATACTGCTTATTCATATAGAAACCTTTCCATGTGTTGTTTATGTATAAATACAAATTTCATATTTAAAAAAGTGACTATATAGATATGTGTGCAAAATGTGCAAGTGCATGCAGTATATGCAGGTATGTTAAAAGAAAATACCATACAAGGGAGTGCATAATGGTGGTGCATGGTACAAAGTTTCATTAGCAAAACTCAATCTGTTCATTCTTATTGTAACTTTGCAGATTTCTATTTAACAGCAAGTAAGCAATCGTAGTTCAGTCATGAAAAATATATAGGAGTTATTTGGGAGTTTATTGATTCAGAGGAGTGACCTTGCTTCTTTCCATTGTTGTGTTTTTAATATAAATGTTATTGGCACAGTAACAGCAGTGATGGATATTCTTTCCTAAAAGAGAGAATCGCTTAGCAGCAAGTATCCCTGAAGTCATTCTTACAACCTCTTCAGCCATCTGTGTTTGGAGCTTAGCAAACGGCTTGAGATGCTGTTGTTGACCCCGTGGTGGGAATTTCATAGAATCATAGAATCATTTGGTTGGAAAAGACCGTTAAGATCATCGAGTCCAACCGTACCTATCCACTACTAAACCATGTCCCTAAGCGCCTCGTCTACCCGTCTTTTAAATACCTCCAGGGATGGTAACTCGACCACTTCCCTGGGCAGCCTGTTCCAATACTTGACAACCCTTTCCGTGAAGAAGTTTTTCCTAAATAACCAATCTAAACCTCCCCTGGTGCAACTTGAGGCTGTTTCCTCTTGTCCTGTCACTCATTGCTTGGGAGAAGAGACCGACACCCACCTCGCTACAACCTCCTTTCAGGTAGTTGTAGAGGGCAATAAGGTCTCCCCTCAGCCTCCTCTTCTCCAGGCTAAACAACCCCAGGTCCCTCAGCCGCTCCTCATAAGACTTGTGCTCTAGACCCTTCACCAGCTTCGTTGCCCTTCTCTGGACACGCTCCAGCAACTCAATGTCCTTCTTGTACTGAGGGGCCCAAAACTGAACACAGTACTTGAGGTGCGGCCTCACCAGTGCCGAGTACAGGGGAAGGATGACTTCCCTGGTCCTACTGGCCACACTATTTCTGATACAAGCCAGGATGCTGTTGGCCTTCCTGGCCACCTGGGCACACTGCTGGCTCATATTCAGTCGGCTGTCGACCAACAGCCCTAGGTCCTTTCCTGCCAGGCAGCTTTCCGGCCACTCATCCCCAAGCCTGTAGCATTGCATGGGTTTGTTGTGACTGAAGTGCAGGAGCCAGCACTTGGCCTTGTTGAACCTCATACAATTGGTCACAGCCCATTGGTCCAGCCTATCCAGATCCCTCTGTAGAGCCTTCCTACCCTCAAGCAGATCAACACTTCCACCCAGCTTAGTGTCATCTTAGTGTCATTTGTTAGTGTTCACAGTTTGTTTTGCATTTTTTTGGTGTGTGGTTTGGGGTTTGTTTGTTTGTTTTTTCAGTCATAATAATTATTAAAAAAAAAAATACGCACTGATCAGGAACGGACAATGTTCTATGACGTGGTTATTTTTGGGTGACTGCTTTTCCTGTTCTGGTAGTAGAAAAATCAAAGAAAGCTAATGGATTTGTTTCTTAGCCTAGGTTAGATCAACATAGTTACTTCATAGAGCAGACCTCAGTATTACTGATTTTTATATAAAATTAGCATTTTACTGGTATGTTAAAAGTGTCTAGAAACAGTAGCTTGTAGTAGTTTTCAGCTTATTCTTCAAGAAGTGGGGTGCAATAGAGCAAATGAAAATTATTTGAAATTTTTCACAGGAAATTTCATAAAGGTGGGGTGACTTTCAAATTGCAACTGAACGAGAATCTTCAGTATTTTGTCTTCTCACACGATCAATATTTTTTGACAATAAATTTATTAAATACAAATATTATCTTTTCAGTTATATCTAGCCATCTTAGTCAAAATACTTTTTTTTCTTCCCTTCAAGCTAAACAGCACTGAATAGAGCCCTGACCACTTGTGAATGTTTTGAGTATATCAGGAAATTTTGCTTCTCTTTTAGCCAACAGCTCTAATCCATCTTTTTGCTTTGGTGGATAACCTTTGGGGCGGAGCATTGGAAATTTTTCTGGGGATGACTCGTCCCAAAATTCCACTTAAAAACTTCTAAGTAATCTTGCATTCTTTTGCTCTTAGGATGTTTGAACTTTTGCAGCTGTGAATAATAATAAAACTAACCTATAAAGGAAGCTGACTGAATGAACCAGAAGGGAACAATACAGGTCTTTTTCCACCTATTCTGTGTGTAGGCTGAGGCTGGAGTTAAACATACAGTCCAATTTACCAGTCTTTTCTGCTGCTTCTGTTCTGCCACCTCATTATTTTCTGGTTAGGAGTTACAAATTCGTACATCCTGTATGGAGGCAAAGATATTCTCTCCCAGTAACACAAAAAGATATTATATTGTTGAGACATAAGTTTATGATCACAGCTTAAATACATGTCCTTCTTTCATTTTAAAAGTCCAGTTTGCAAGGCTGTTATGATATTTGCTTCCCTCTGTCAGAAAACAAAAAGTTGCATAGAATTTGTAGACTTTTTAATAAAATGCTTTAAATCCTTACTTAAATAACTTAAAAATCCTTACTTAAATAACTTAATTGTGTTATACTTTAAATAGGAACAGCAGAAACTTAAAGTCTTTATCTGAAGAATCAACATTCAATAAATTTTCCAAGTAATTTAAGGAAGTTTGAGATACCTATGATGTAGGTTTTTCAGGCATGTGTTTATTGCCCTCTTTCTTTATATTCTTTTTCCCCTCTAGTTACTTTTGATCTGAGCCTGTGCACTCTTCATCTGCTAGGTTGCTTTTTCTGTCCAGTGAAGGCCATTGTTATGCTTGGAAGTCTACAGGGTGATGCTGCTGTTCTAATTTTTGGCACTGGGCGGGTGTAGCAATGGCAGGGTAGAAGTTTCCATGTTGTTTTCCCAGCAGGCCCCTGACACCTAGAACTGATTCAGACTTTCAAACAGAATAGTTTCTTTTCAGAGATAGTTCATCTAAAAAATTGCATGATTTGTGTGAATGTAATTTTGACAATTTTTCAACAGCAAAAAAAATCCAAATGAGTTGAGAAGCTGCATTGGGAGAAAAAGAAGGATAGATAGTTTCCTTTGATAAAACATTTCATATTTTAATGCCAATAAACATTGAATACCCAGACTAAAATGAAATTAAAATGTTAGAATGAAATGAGTTATAAATATACAGAAAGGACAGCAGTTTTACTGACTGAAAAATAACATTTTCATCTGAATTGAATGATTCAACAATAATGTTTACGTTCACATTTCAGTAGTCAAACAATACAAATATTTTCAAAATAGAATTGCATGGGAAATTTTTACTTTTGTTGGAGTCAAAACAAAGAAAAAACTGAAATGTTATGATATTCGAGGAAAGGCAGCTTTCTAACAAAGCTGCTGTTGGATTCTTACTTTAGGCTTTTCACTGATGGGTAAAAATAGGAGTTCCCCCTAAAACAAATAGAAGGAACCAGTCTGCCACTGTGATTATTGGCCTATCCCAATTTTAAAGGTTTTGCAAATGATTTTATGGATGCCCGTATGGCTGCAAAACTAACACATACTGCCTTTCCAAATGTGCAGTCTGAATAATTGCTTTTTTAATTCAAATTTTTTTAAACCCATCAGGATGATCTCTTGGTTCATGTTTCTCTCATATGTAAACTGGTGTCTGAATGGGAAGCTTGGCTTCCATTAACCTCCATCTTTTCCAAAAAAGAAATCTTACAGAAAGCCCCCAACTCTGGGGCTTAAAGAAATGAAACATCATCAACAAGAAATAGAATTATCTGCTATTGGCGAACTGAAAATATGGCAGCAGCATCCAACTTCTAGTAGGCAGACATCTGCCTGCAAGAGGGAAGACCTGTTCATTCACACATACACTATCACAACTCTTGAAGAATGCTGGTCCTCTTAGCAAATCTATATCTATGTTCCTTTTTTGAAACAGCCTTAAATTAGTGGTTATATACTATTCAAGATACCTTTTTGATGAGTTTTTAATGGCATGACCTGTTTACCTATTCGCCCTTTGCATCCAGTGAAAATGGGATGATTCATTCCTTTTTAAAAAGACAATGAAAAATGCATTTACTTTCATTCTCTGTAGAGTGTCAACACTATAAATCTATGTCAAGTTTATGTAAGGAAAATGTATCAAGGAAATTCCTACTGCAGTATATGGAACTTCTTATCCTTCTGCATTAGCCGAGTACTTTTTGGTCCAATGCCAAATCAGTAACATCTCAAGGGTAAATCTTCATTAAAATAGAAGGATTAAGCCATCAAAAGTTCTTCCAAATTATGTAAGTCTGTATGACACTTTGGTTAACTGGAGCAAATTCATGTCAGAGGCTAGCTTTCTGTCCTTCATTCTTTATATATATATTAACATCACAGAGTAATATTATGGAAACAGGCTCATTCCTAAATAACGGAAAGGATAGACACAAAATGGAAAATTCTTCTTGGCTATAACCTTCATTTACTCAATGCTTTTAAGATGTGTTTGGACTGCAGATTGGAGCAGGGTAACGGTAGAGAGTCAAGTTTATTATAAATGTATTCTTAAAAAGAAAGAAAAATCCAGGCCTTCAAGTTTTGATTTTTTTTTTTTTTTAATAAAAAAA
>VYZW01052468.1:5466-21974 GCA_013401315.1 Balaeniceps rex
TTTTGAATTAATGCACAGAAAGGGCTAAAAAAGTGGGAACCTCATTGTACTGTCAAGTGGAGGAACGAGGAGCTCTTGCTGTTTGGATACTTCTTGTTTCTCCAGTCCTTTGGGAATGGCTGATGTTTGCCAGGAGAATGAGAAACTTGTTATGAAAGGAGGAGGACTCAGGAGGGTGGCAGTGGCTGTGGGCTGCTGCAATTCTGCTCTCATGAAGAGCGTATTGCCTGCTTTATTTTTGCACCTCTTTCTGGCATTACAAAAGTGTGTTACAAATTTTACAGAGGAAGGGGAGAAAGGAAGAAAAGGGGAACGGGCCCAGGTATGCTGGCCTAAGGCTCTGCAGTCCTGTTTGTCCTCTGATACTCTTCCAGCTCTGATTTCCTGTCCATGGCGAGTTGCAGCTCCTGCTTGATGATTTCGATCTGCTTCTCCAGTTCCGTGAGCTCTTGCATCACTGAGGTCCTAGCAATATTGAGGGACTCGGCTTTCCCATTGGTTGTTAAAGAAGCCAGAGTCTCTCTCCTCACCTGGGGCAGGGGGATGTCTTCATGCTGTCGGATCGTCACCTCATTTTGCCCTTCATCGGTGCAGATATATTTTTTCCGGTGACAGTTGCCCAGATTGGCTGTATTCCACACGGCATGCTGGCTGTTCCCTACATGGGACCTGAACAGAAATGTGAGAGTTAAAATGAAATCAGAGCCTGCTCTTGTGTGTACACAACCCTCCCCTGTGAGCCATCCTACTGGAAAAATATGCTGCTGCTGTTATGAATTACATGAAATACTATTCCTTTATCCTTGGAATTATTTTTCTTGAGAAGTACAAATCATGAAAAAAAAAAAGCCAAATTTTTGTGATTAGCAGAGACTAGAACAGAATCCTAAAATTCATCTTCCCCAAAACTTTTTTTTGTTAGTTATGAATTACAGCCCTCTTAACTCCAGCTCAGGAAAATGCGAGTCCTCCTCCAAAGCTTTCTGTAACCTTTTGTCATTGCAATGTCCTAAGTTCATTACAGCATTAGTCCTTTGTGTATTAGTACTCTGTGCTAGCTTGGACATTTGCTCCCATGGAGGAGGAAGGAGGCTGCCTAGAGTTGGTGTGGAGAGATGAAGGGGAAAGTGTGCCCTTTGGACTTGAAGTCTTGTGGAGTAGCTGCTTGCACTTTGAGGGATGGACACGATGAGCTGTATCCAAACCTTGCAGTGTACAGATATGAGCTTCCTGACAAAATAAATAAAATTTGGAGTTTTCATATTGGGGGAGAAATTCCCATTTGGGAACTTTTTCAAATGCTTCAGTGTTTTCCTGTGGAAAAGTCTTTCCAAAGTATTTTGATTCCAGAGAATCTTTTCCCTCTTTCTTGGGAACTTCACTCTGCAGTGCTTCCAAATCAGGGCATTTCCTAGGGTTTCTTCCTGAACTGAGGAGCACCCTGTGGCCTCCGGTCTCCAACTGAAACATAAAGAAGCAGAGAGTTTGCTCCTGGGGGAGAGGAGCTTGGCTTTTGTACCTGCTTTACCTTTCGGACAGATTTGTGTGCATTCGTTTTATAAACTGAGGCTGAAACTCTGAAGAAGTTGCTCTTAAAACTGTTCCATCATAGAGGTCTTCTGTGGGTATCCTTGGACAAAATGCCTATTAGTGTGCGAGCTACCAATCAGCAGGTTAGGGAAAAGGATTAACATTTCAGGATTGGAATTGCTGAAAACAGTTGTTTTAGAAGAGGAGTCTGGAGCTGGGAGTAGATACTTTTCTCACCTGCCTGCAGAGAAGGAAGTTGGAAAGTGGACATTCTTTAGAGGAGGTGGCGATCAGGAGTGTTTTGAAAAAGATGGGGTGGCAGAAAATCACAAATCAAAACACTGCTTTTTAATAAGTGTTAGTAACTGACATAGCTGCTGCTGGTGCTTTTGTCTGGGGATCTGGGCAAGTGGTTTCAACAAAGGCCAGAGTCCACAGTTAACACTCAATTTTCATCAAGTAAATGAAACTTGGCAACCAATGCTGAGCAGGTATCCTAGTTTTTGGAAAGTTACGACCAGAAAAAAACAGTGGATTTTCTTCCCTGAGGGAAATAGCAGTAGCATAATACAAATTCATAGAATCATTTGGTTGGAAAAGACCTTTAAGATCATCAAGTCCAACCGTACCTGTCCACTACTAAACCATGTCCCTAAGCACCTTGTCTACCCCTCTTTTAAATACCTCCAGGGATGGTGACTCCACCACTTCCCTGAGTAGCCCATTCCAGTGCCTGATAACCCTTTCCATGAAGAAGTTTTTCCTGATATCCAATCTAAACCTCCCCTGGCACAACCTGAGGCCATTTCCTCTCATCCTATCGCTTGCTATTTGGGAGAAGAGACCGACATCCACCTCGCTACAACCTCCTTTCAGGTAATTGTAGAGGGCGATAAGGTCTCTCCTCGGCCTCCTCTTCTCCAGGCTAAACAACCCCAGTTCCCTCAGCCGCTCCTCATAAGACTTGTGCTCTAGACCCTTCACCAGCTTCGTTGCCCTTCTCTGGACACGCTTCAGCCACTCAATGCCCTTCTTGTACTGAGGGGCCCAAAACTGAACACAGTACTTGAGGTGCGGCCTCACCAGTGCCGAGTACAGGGGAAGGATGACTCCCCTAGTCCTGCTGGCCACACTATTTCTGATACAAACGAGGATGCCGTTGGCCTTCTTGGCCACCTGTGCACACTGCTGCCTCATATTCAGTCGGCTGTCGACCAACATCCTCAGATCCCTCTCTGCCAAGCGGCTTTGCAGCCACTCATCCCCAAGCCTGTAGCATTGCATGGGGTTGTTGTGGCCCAAGTGCAGGACCCGGCACTTGGCCTTGTTGAACCTCGTACAATTGGTCACAGCCCATTGGTCCAGCCTATCCAGGTCCCTCTGCAGAGCCTTCCTACCCTCAAGCAGATCAACACTTCCTCCCAGCCTAGTGTCATCTGCGAACTTGCTGAGGGTACACTTGATCCCCTCATCCAGATCACTGATAAAGATGTTAAACAGAACCGGCCCCAACACTGAGCCCTGGGGAACACCACTCATGACCGGCCTCCAGCTGGATTTAACTCCATTCACCACCACCCTTTGGGCCCGGCCATCCAGCCAGTTTTTTACCCAGCAAAAGAATATGCCTGTCCAGGCCATGGGCAGCCAGTTTCTCAAGCAGAATGCTGTGCAGAATTCTTTCCACCTCTTTTCTGTATCTTGGTGCTTTTAGTAATTCCACAGTCCCCAGCAGGAATAAAAGACAGTGTAATAATATTGATTTGAGAGCCCTGGGTCATACCTTGCTACATCAGTGTTCATGACAAGCTGGGCACCATGTGACTAGGTGTCTTGAGTTAAATTCCCCATAATTCTGTGCAAAGAGCAGCTCAGACCATGAGAAAAGCAAGGACAGTGGGTGGGTGTGCATATACACACACACAGGCTGGATGCTGTGTGGGCAGAAGTTTTTGGGCAGCAGTGCATCTTCACTCTCAATGTTGAAAGAATATTTGTATGGTTCTTTTTCTAAGCCATTCTCTGTGGGTCTTACGGCTATCTCCTTGTGTTAGAAAATTTTTGCACTGCTCAATATCTGGCAAATAATTCAGCTGGTGCTTTTTGTATCATCAAAGATACAGAGAGTCCCCTCCTCTGGAAGACTCTCCCTCCAGCTGAGTTAGTACCTCAGGTTGTGGGAGTGTGAATGTTACCACCCAGCGAGGAGGGTGTAGGAGGAGGAAATGTTTTGCACCAGTCAGCTCCTGGTACTGCTGTTCAAAGATCAAAAGTGAGGAATTGCTATGTGCCAGGAGGTGCCACACTATGGGGTTTTGTGGGGCAACAAGATGAAAGAATGAACAGAGGGAATTAATTGCATGCGCTTTTATATACTTGTTTCTATATTTGCAGTCTAGAAGCTTACAGATGTTTACTTCTTAAGTTTGCTGCCATTAGTGCAGGAATGACAAACTAAACACAACATACATTTACATACGTGGGTTTCAGTCATGCCAAATATCTAGCAACAGCCAGGCAGACATTTCATTTCTATAGTCTGTGGCTGAACTTATCTGTAGAAAAGCAATACTGCTGCCTTTGTCTTTAAAAAGTGCACTAATAGTTTTGAGTTACTGAGCAAATGTATAGTTTAATAAAATGCCTTGTGTTCCTGGTAGCTATAGATAAGATCGTCTCCTCTTCAGAAGACATAGGCTATGAAAACAAGGCAAGGTTGTTACCTACTTTTTTTTCTCCAACAAGAGTTGTGTGAGACAAAGGTTTCTGAAAGGACTGAATTTTCCTCTTCTCAGCTTTCTTATTTCTCATTCTAAAAAGTAAGAAAGCTGAAAAAGTTTCTAACATACATACTGCCTGATCTCTCATTCACTGTGAAGTTATCTCACAGGGCCCTAGTTATCTGTCAGTGCTTTAGTATGTGAGTAATTAATTGCCTAAAAACAAGGGCAAGGGACTTAAAAAACTGCAAAGCCTGTCTTTAGAATGGGGGTGGTTTAATTAGCTGTATGCGAAATCAAGAATGAAATTTCTAGATGTAATACTTTCTATTGGAGACAATTAATTCATTTCTGCCTCCCTCCCTTGTTACTTCTATCTTGTTTCTTTTTTTGGTTCTATTATGTTTGGGGTGTATTAGATCCATAAGTAGATATCCACATACAATATACTTAATTTCAAAGTAATTTTTTTAGTTTGTGTTTTAAGGCATGCAAAACTTCCTACCTCTTTTCTACTCGTTTTGTCTTAGGCTGGCGTTTGTCCTCAATAAATGAACTGTTTAGAGCACGATGTAATCTCTACAGGGAAAAGAAGCAAATAAATTACTAAAAGGAAGATTAAGAAGAGCTCCATAAATAGGTAAACAATTTGGGCCGTGTGTGATGGACTTGAGCATAAATTATTTTGCATGTTCAAGGATACAAGCAATGTCTGTGCTTTGTCATTACAACAGATTTATTTTCCCATAGTTTCCCAAGGAAAGGCAATCTGAAAGACTGATAAACAGGTTGCAAACAATCACTGGTGCTAGAATTCCTCAGGAAAAAGTGGATCTTGGCAAACGTCATTATTTTCTAAAAGATCTCTTTCACTGCGCTGCTTTAAAGCGATAGAAGCTCTTCCTTTTTGTGCCTTTTGCTGCAGAGTAGCCTCTTTCTTTAGAGCAAACACCTAGAGCAATTTTCTTCCATTATTTTCCCTAGAATAATGAAGGAAGTTACCCAGCACTTCTTGCATGCATCAAAATTTTGGGAACCTGTAACAGTGAGATAAAATGTTCTGGTTAGCCAGTTCAGGATAACAACACTGTTGCTTCTGGTGTCCGAAAGAGTTGTAAGGTTGCAAGTGCAAATGGAAAGGTCCCTTCTGTAGGTTTTGCAATTGTCAATATTTGAACTCTTTCCTCTGTGCTTCTCATTCCATCATTAAGTAAGCCTCTTTGAACTCCAGAAGCTGCTGTCACACTTCAAATGCCAATCATCAGAGCTCTTGAAACTTTTTACACCTTGTTCTAGTCCAGGCTTTCCTAATCAGCCACATGACTTTCACAGGGTTACTTCTGAAATGTACCTGACTTGTATGGAGCCAGTACTTCATCTTGGATTTCTTCTTGATTCGTGGTAGGACCAGTCTGTACACGATGTGTTCCCCAATGGTAGTGAGAATGGACAAGCCAAACCCAATGCACAACATCACAAAGAGCCCAGAAAAATGCTTGATGCCCATTTGCAGTGTCTGTGAATAAAATCAAAAGGGGAAGTTAATGAAATAGGCTGTTTAGTGTATTTTAACAGATGCTTCTGTTTTCTCATTTGGAAATGTGGTCTGACTGAATACACAGTGGTGAAATACTGCAGAATAGTCTGGATACTGTTCACAACAAAGCCTTTCTGTGCTGCAGAAAGCTTGGTGTTCAGTCAGAGCAAAGGACCTGTCATGGGAATGAGAACCAGCCAAAGACCAGGGAATTGTTTTCCTCCTGCTGTTTCCCTAATGATATTAAGTGTTGAACATGTACGAGCATTCAGTGTTTGTGGTGGCATTTGCATTTGTAAAAGCAAATACTGCTTGACAGAATACAGTGAATGAACTGTAGAGCAAGTCCTTCATCAGCAGTGAGCTAAGACTGATTGTTCGTATTTTCTGGGAATTGATCATTAACTTCCACTTTTTGTGCTTTACCCTTGATGGAGGTCATGGAGAAAATGTTTTGAAATAGGAGCACAAACATGGCACCTCTCCACTCCCTACATTAACAGGACTGAAATTGGGTTTGTTAGGAACCCCGACAGCAATTATGAAAAAAAGGAACACACTCATCTTGTTCTGCTGACCCACCCTTTTCATGTAGGGTAGGAAGACTTTAATTAATTTGAGTCTCTTATTGGCGTTAATCATCTCTGAAGACCAAGAAACCATGTGCAGCAACAATCTGTACCACAAACACCTGCACTCCAATGGGTGGGTCAGGTTTGCATGTTATGGATAATCTCAGTACCTTTATTCTCATGCTTCTGTAACTCAGTAACAAGTTCATCAATAACTAAAAACTCTTGCTAATAATTACTGCTCACGCACTACTTGGGAAATATTTACAAGAATACAAGTTCTACTTGTGCCTGTCTATTAGAAAAAATGTCAGAAAAAAAAGGAGCAGAAAATTGCTTGGGTAGGGTTGTGTGTCAGGAGATGATACCTGGGATGCTATCACCCTGAAAAATTGACCTGTGTGTTCCTTCAGTTTGTTGTTGGTTTGGTGGATGGGTGGTGGTGGGGATTGTGCTTTGTTATGACTATAGGTGTGTAATCCAGAAAAGAAACTGGCTTTAGTCGAAAGATAAATCACAGAATGTTTGAAAAATCTTGTTATGAGGTCATTTTAAGCCATAGAGTTGATTAGTGATGAGTCCATTGAAGTTGAAGGCTTGGAATTCCCTTTATGTACTTTTGTTCGGTGACTGTGAGCAGTATTTCTCTCTTCTGGTTTTCCTATTTGATTTCTGTTCTTTAAAACACAATGATATGAGATAGCGTATTCAGATTTTTAACAAGAGCAGAGCTTCAGCAGTCTAGCGGAGTGAGAACTTCTGCATGTGGCACTGGCAATGAACTCTTATTTCAGGGGTTCTGAGCCAAAATCAACCTGCTTGCCCTGAAGCGTGCTGAGCAGAATTTTTGGGAAGAGAATTTTTGTACCAGTGAATAAACACTTCAAGGGTGTTGAAGGGTATAATGGGTGTGTAAAAGCAGTTTCTAAAGAAACTTACTGCAGCCTGGAAAGGAAAGTGGAAAACCACAACAGAGTGATTCTGGGGTAGAAGGGTGTCAGAATCTTGGCACAAGGGTTTTCTGATGCTGAGAGTGCATCAGTTCAACCTAAAAGCAAAACTTCCCTCTCAGTATTGGAATTTCTTGTTGGCAAGAGCCTGTTGTCCCATACTTTGTCCTTCTGGTTAGGTGAACAGGAGGGCACACAAAAATGACAGATGGTAATGCTTTAAACCAGTCAAAAACCAGTGTTTGACTGGAGGTCTGTGTTACCTGGCCTGTTTCTTTTAATAAGCAGTGAAGCCCAACTTTTAGCCCAGGTAGCATAAAAGCAGAATGAGGCCGCACATCTGACATTTTTCTCAGAGGTCTTTAGAGCCAAGACCTCAGTATGGCTCGTCTCTGAGTTCAGCGTATATAAGTATCTGTAAGAAGCAAAAAGACTGCTATCCGTACTAGCTGAACATACCAGTTAAATGTGCTTTTCCTAATTCTCCAAGAAACATTAATGCAAAACACTTGCTTCCCAAAAAGGATGTTCAAGGGCAAGTATGAAACAACTTCCTTAGAGGTGTAGAGTTAACAGTAAATAAAAGAATAAATTGAATGAGAAATAGAATAATAATTAAAAAGGAATAGATTGGCTCAGTCATCTGAAGAACACACCTCTACGGGTGGGCATTGCCATAAACACCCTTGGTGGCAGGAACTAATCAATCAGCTGGGTGGAGGTCCTTTTGCTTAGCTACTTGTGAAGTAATGCAGAAGTCCCCAAAGGCAGGGGAGAACAGTAAGGAGGCCAGATCTGCTAGTGTTAGGTTGCTGTATGGTATGGAGCATTTATATTCCTCTGAGAATAGGAACTAGGTTTAATGAAAAATGATAAAACTCTAGCCATTCAAAATAATAATAATAAAAAGAGACACAGTGGCAATTGCAGTGGGGTTTCCTGCATGCGTGAGATGTCTCCTCCAGCCTGAGGTCAGTGTTTGATGCTACTGCTGCAGAGAGAACACTTGGCCAGCTCCTTACATGAAAAATAACTCCCATGTCTTCAGTAAAGCTGCTCTGATTTATGTTGATGAGGGTCTGGCTCACTGTCCTGTCAGCTCTGCAGAATAGTTTTCTATCTTCCCTGGAAACAGGTGAAAGAAACTCCAGCACTGGCATCTCAGATGTGTTTTTCACTTGTAATGGATAGCTTTTGAAATTGTCCCAAACAAGACATCTTTTCCTAGGAAAGGAATGCCAAAACAAGGCATCAATAATATTTCATCTAGCAATAAAGAAGATAATGCATTAAAAGAGCTGCCTGATAAAGGCTGCACAGTAGAAGGAAATTTCTGAGACTAAATTAAGTGGGGAAATGAGATGGGGGAGAAATAATTAGCAGTATGTCTTGCAGTGTGTGGAATGATTATTTATAGCAATATCAGCACATTTACATACCATTGTAAAAAGGCAATTTATCAGCTGTTCATAATTACTGTAGACACACACATGCTAAATAATAAAGGAAACTATCTAATAGAGGCACCTCTCATTTTCATAGCTTCATGCTGATCGGTATCAGAGCAGCAACCTCTACTACTTATTTTGTAGTTTGTGTATATTTTTGTAGGTGCATATATAGAATATATCTGGAAAGAGCAGCAATAAACTGGCTTCTCTGTATCACTGCTTTCCTCTGCTGAAGTGGTAGGGGTCAGGTGTGTGTGTGTGTCAGGTCTCTGCTGGCAATAGAAAAACAACCGATTACTTTCTTTACTGCATTATCTTCTTTCTTTATTTAAAAAAAAAAAAAAAAAAAAAAGGAATAAAAGCCCATAACGTGGTGTGTTCTCTATTAACCCAGGATAAAAATACAGTCCTTGCTCCAACTTTGTAATCATAAATTCAGGAGGTAGCTCCCTGCATTTTAGGAGAAGGAACTCAATTATGCCCATGTGGTGGTTCTGAAGCAATAAGCAACCATAGTCAATCCTGTGATGATTACAGCTAATGGGTGCTAAGCACTACACTGGCAACAGCCATTAAGTTATTTGCCACTTGCAAATTGGGAAATTGTCAGTTTCTGAAAAACCACGAAATACAAACACAGAAGTGGAGGTATCTGCTTTTTTTATATATCCTTGGAGAGACTTTTCTGATTTGTCAACCCATATCTGCAATTCCTACCTAAACATTTCCTGCTATCTCCTCTGTAGTTACATGATTTTCTTTGGGCCTTGAACAGAAGGAAGGGGATGCAGAGAAAAGAGTTTGATATTTGTGTTCTCTTTGAAGGGGGGAGCAGAGACAAAAAACAGCACTCAGTGATTTCATTATTGGATTTCATGGGCAAGACTCCTGCTTTACTCCCTACTACAAGAGACTGTAAATGCTTTACTCTCCCTGGTTCTACTGAGAGCAGTGAATAAGCCATCAAATATGCCTGTGGCCCACCTTTGACTAATGAGAAGCCTCTAAAGATTTTTGTGGATACTTTGCAGGTTGGCAGCACAGCACAGGTATTGGTGCTACACACTGCTGAACCCAAACACTAAATAGGGATATCATGTGTGTATTAGCTATAACAATAAGCTATCCTTTTTAATAGCATTTTCCCCACAAGGATTTTAAACAGCTTTGCTGAGATCAGGAAGTTAAATTTTGCAGCACCTCCCTGAAGAAGGAGTTATTTCCAGCTTCACTAGGGATAAATGGACATGAAGGGAAGATTTCTAAACTCATTTGTGCATCTCAGTAGGTTTCCAAAATCCTAGTGATGCTGATGCTTGTATTTAGGTAACTAAACAGTATTAAAACCTGTCCCTGTCTCTAGATCATGGTATTTCTTGTAGCTGCGGAGACTGTTATTTATTTATTTATTATTTGTCCTTATGGCTTTCTGTGCTCTCAAAGAAGTGGCAGCGTTGAAGCAGTATGTATTTAATCTCTTTAGGGAGATTATCCTTAGCAAAGACCAGTGACTGTAGCTTTAGGGTTTCAAGTGCCAAATTTTAAGATACTGTAAATCACTGTCTGCATTAGCAAGACAAGTTCCTTTCCCCTCTTGTTGTGAGGAGTTTTGCACAGATCTTGAAAAATGCTTTCTTTTGTAATATGTATTTTTCTTTCAACTCATCCATTATCCAAGCCCTGTCCGTAGTAGGAAGAACAATAATACACATAATATCTGAATTAGGTACTGAGAAGATATTTGCTTCTGTGATATTACAGGCTGGTGAATTGGGAATAACAGCTTTGTCTCCTCAGATAATGAACTTTTTTTTTTTTCAGTTTTGACAGGTGAATCTAAATCTGTTACTCATTTCCAGGAGACTCAAAACATGCCTCTCCTGACTCTGTGGTCAGACTCAGTACCCATACACTCCTTTCTTCAGGACCATTGTGCAAAATATTTTTTTCCCCAGGGCAAGTCCAGATGCCACTGCCTCTTCCCACATTGAGGTGACCCCTTTACAATGCAACGTCTGTCAGTTTGTGACACCCTTCTTCATAATGTTCCCAGTCCTCCAGTGAGCAAGGGCCAGCTCTCCTCCCCAGACAGCATACATGCAGACTGAGCAAATTGTCTTGGCAGCAAAATCTTTGTTCCTGTTCTTTGTGTTCGTTTTTCATGCACTGGTAACAAGGTACTCTGAAAGGTGGCTGATGGGTGGCTTTTATTTATGAGCACAGGGCAGGTCGTTCCCTTTGTGGAGGGGTCTGCATGGCCTTCCCTTGACACCTGCAGTGCACCAGAGACAAGCATATAAACCACAGCTTCAAGGTAGTGGCGAGAAAACTGACTGTTGAGTTGCCAGGTGATTGCTATAACAAAAAAGGAAACTGTTAGCCTTTAAGGAGACTAGGCAAAACTCAGAGCAGGAAGGCACAATTTGCTGGATGACAACTGGATAAAATCACGGCAAGATGAATGAGGCACTGTCTGATTGTGTGTCCTGGGTGATGCCAAGGCCAAAGATCACCAATTCAGGCACAAGCCATGGCAGGTCAAGTTCCAGCAAGTTCCCTCAAAGACTCCAGAGAAGAGCTGTCAGTGGATCCCACCACTGATGAGAGAAGAAGAGAGGATAAAAGGACTTTGTCTTCGCTGTGTGCCTGGTCCGGATCAGAGGGAAGCCCATGGTCAATGACCAATCCCCACCATTAGCAGCATGGACCTCTCCCTCAGGCACTGGCAGGAGGTGCGTGGCACTGTGCCTTCCCCAGTGTCACCACCCGTGGAAAGTGGTGGATCTGCAGTAACGGGGTCAGTTTGAGCTGGTGTCATTTGTGTGCTTGCATACATTGTTATTGTAAACGTCAGGTTAGATACTGTTTGTGTGAAGTGTCAGTAAGTTGTTGGTATTAATAGTTGGGATGGTGTTATGAAACAATATATTATTTTTTATTCCATGTATTGGTTGTTATCTGACTGGACTGCCAGCCTACGTGCAAATCAGGCTCTGAGCTCTAGAGCTTCAGTTGTCCTGTGACAATTGTGTATGGAGAATATACAAGCCTTTCAAGTGAAATAGAAGAAACAGCTTCAACAATAACATTTTAAAAAACGTATCTTAAAAGCTATGAAACAGTCTGTACGCATAATTACCTTTTCCCAAAGCCTGACTACTCCCTGGACCAGGAGGGACCCTTCATTTTCACACTGTCTTGAGAAACTGCGGTGTGCCAGCTCATCTCCTCTACACCCTGCCCTGATCATTACTGCCTGGTCTGAACAGTCAAAACCACTGCTAATTGACAGGCAACTTGCCTGTTCAGGCTGTCCACCCTCCCTGCTGTCAGAGTGGCTTAGCACCATAGCTGTTTTGCTACCATGAGCAGAAAGTTGCAAAGCTGCCAATTCACTGTGTTTTGGTTCCCAAAAATGCCACAGAAGGAAAGAATTTGCAGTCTCTCCTGAGCTTGGGTGGAGCTAATGTGCTGGAGGGGAAAGTCCTAGGAGCCTGGCTCCTGCTGAGGTGGCATTAATGAGAATAACATTCTCATTAATGAGAAGGAGAGGAGGGGCCAAGTGTATTGTATGCACATTGAAAACGAATGACACTGATTATGCCCAAGTGTAATATGTGCAAATATAACACTGCCAACCCCACTTCCCTCCTGCACTATACTCTGCCCTAAGCAGGGACTTAGCAAATTTACAACAAAGACATTCCTTTGAGACTAGAGTATGACAATTTTAAATCAAGAGTACTCAGGCGATATTGCTAGTGACTAGCAATCAGTGTGAACAGCCACTGCTACCAACAATTACTTGTGGTGGAGAGGGCAAGATGCAATTCACTGCAGTAGTTCATTCCAAGTTTGAGTTAGCTGCATCCCCCATGAATGATCCAATGGGTACTGGCCAGAGTAAGATGTCTTGGGCAAGTGCTTTTGCTCAGGAGGTTCATACAAAACAGTGGAGTCAAGCCCTACTGACCTCTGCACTTTCAAACTCATCTTCATTTGGTTTCTCAGCTTGAGGAGTCACTGCAAATTTTCCGGCTCCAGTCTGGATCATGCATTTCCAAGACAATTGTGTTTTCAAATGCAATTTAGAATGAGCAAAGTGCTGCCAGATAGAGATGGAAAGAGCTAGCAGTGAGTTCTGCCACAGGAAATACAATTTCCCAGTGTAAGATCAGAAAAAAATGATGAGTAGGAAGACAAATCTCAAAACAAATCTAAAGAAAAACTAACCTCGGTGGGCAGGAGTGGTAGGTGTATAAGAATCAGGTACAGCCTGAAGAGGTAATGACAAAAAAGGAAGATGGATATTTCATGCATTTAAAGGCTATACTGATCAATATTTCACCTACATATATTCACATTTTTGGGTCACTACTCTTGGTCAACAGATGCAGTGTGTCACAGACTAAATTTATCAAAAAGATGTAGAAAAATACAAAGCCTTACTCCAGCTATCAAAAGGCAATTGCTGGCTCTTAGTTTGGTATATAATCCGTGTGAATGACTACCCATTTTGAAGCTGAGACTTTTTTGAAAATGAATTATCTGCCTCTGTGTTGAACATTGTCCACACTTCAGTGAATCTATTGAACGTTACTGTGACTGACTGCATGAAGTTAAATAACAGAGATTTCGCTGTACAGGATACAAACTGACATAAAGATAAGACCAGGAATAATTCCCATGCTCCTTAACGTAATGATAGGGAAGCTATGCTTTAGAGAGTGACTGCTGCTTGGCCCTGTTTAGTAAATTTGTCCCAGCTGTGAAATTGCAAGTTCTAAAATCAAGTTCTTGGCCAAGAGGAGTGGATAAAGAGGAGGGGATGCTCATGGGAGATGCAGTAGAAGAATTCAGGAAAAGGAAGGTCTGGACTTAGCAGAGCTTACCCCACAACAGCACAGACTTACAAGTGGTCTTTTTATTCTGCTCACTCTTTCTGATTGCATAAGGCCTTTGAGTACATGAGGATTTGTTCAAAGACAAAGCCTTTGAGTGATTTTTTAGAGTCCTTCAGTTCAGTCACCTGAACCAGCTTGCTGGACCTTGGCCTCTGGAGAAAAAACTCAGTTATGCATGTTGGGTTAGCACAACTGAAGATCAAATAAGGACTACAGTCAGATAACCAGCCCCAGAGCAGCTAGACCTGCGTTCCTTTCTAGCCATCACATGGAGGTTACAGTCAAAAGACTGAACTACTTTAAAGCACAGCATGTCTTCCAGCTGTGACCCCATGCTTAAAACCTCCCTTAAAACCCCATGCTTAAAACCTATTCAACACTGAAAAAAAAGGAATTCTATGGGACTATTCATGTGACAAAATCAGAATTTTCTTTTCAGACTGGAGCAGCTCTTTTTCTCACCTCCTCTCCCTTTGTTGGCAGGCCTTGAGGAATCTTTGAGTACTTAAACCATGTCATTGTTTTTTCATGCCCTGAACACAAGGAAGTTTAAGGCTTACCTGGAAACCGCTGACTCTCAGTATTGCATCACTGAACATGAAGGAGTTAATGGAAATCTAGGGAAGCGAAAGAACTGGGTTTGCTTCAGAGATAATGTGCTAGCAATAGCTGTGCAGGAAAATGGTATGGTCTTTCCTCCTATTTTTAAATTGCAAAGGGCTTTCAGAAGACTGTAAAGATGACATGCTGCCTATCAGTCTTTTTTCTCTCCAGTTTGAATGCAAAGTTTATTCTATCTTTGCTCATGTTTGCTTTTCTTCACAAAAAGACAAATCCGATTGGTTTTATAATATGCCTTCTGCAGTTTGCCCAGCCAGGGCTTATCTTCTCTATTACTGTATTTGCTATGGCAGCAAAAAAGTTCCTGTTTCTAGAGACAGTCTTGAGATCCTAAGGCTTAGACCAGTGGTCTTCAAACTTCTTTTGATTGTGCACCTCTATCAGTAACTTTTTGAGCATGCATCCCCATATATGTATATTTATTTATAAGGTTTATATATGTTACTAAAGTTCTAATATTTTCTTCCTGCAACCCAGTGGATCGTCTCACGCACCCCCAGGGGTTGTATGCACCCCACTCTAGAGACCACTGGCTTAAAGGAGCAAATACATGTTCTGGGAGAAAAACAGTATTAATAAAACCATATTTTTTTAACTGGAATATATTTAGAATTGATTCTGTGCCCTAGCTATTTCTCTAGGAATACAGAGAATACAGCCCTGGATACAGCTACTGGAGTAATATTCTCATGATCAGAGGAAGCTCCTTATGTCTCATCACTGGGGAATTACTAAGAAGGTAAGTTTGTCTCTGCTATAAGAGTTTTCAGATTTAAGACAGTTGTGGTAATTAATACAATTACCATCTGGTAATTTTCCTGAGATTTAATTCAAAAGAGTGTGTTAAAATGTAGAGTAACAAGAGGTCATTGAATGAAGTGCTTGTCAGGAACAGGTATGTCAGCTACATTAAAAAGAAAATTCCCCAGATACCTGTCTTGTTA
Organism: Balaeniceps rex; assembly: GCA_013401315.1. Classification (NCBI taxonomy): domain Eukaryota; kingdom Metazoa; phylum Chordata; class Aves; order Pelecaniformes; family Balaenicipitidae; genus Balaeniceps; species Balaeniceps rex. The sequence continues at coordinate 20,696 of VYZW01052468.1, forward strand.
GATGATAATGTAATCTTCAGATAAGCTGGATCAGAAATAGCAGTGAATACACACTTTTGTTTGAATGTGCTTTCTTGTGTTGAATTAATCACACAATAAAAGAAAAAACTGAAAAGTTGAATAAAAATAAATTGAATTTTCTTCTATGAATGTCTGATGTTAAAATACAATTTCTTTCATATTGACACAATCTTAATGAAAAAGTTAAAAATGAAGTAAGAGATGCAGAAATACCCCAACAATCTATGTATTAAAGCAGTCAAAGTTTTTCTTTGTCTGATCTCTAAAAAATGCAATTTTTCTAATGATTTAGTCAGCAGTGAGAGATTTGCAGACAAGAGGCTCAGGTAACCACTGAAGGGCAGGAGTCAGAGCCCTAGGAAACTGGACTTCTTTTTTAGGGGAGAATGGCCATGCTACCACTTCCTCGGGAACACATAGGGCTGGTCTGATATTTGGCTGAACGCTCTGAGGAGGAGATAGCATACTTCTAGGTACGCATTTTGTACCAGTGAGAACACGTAACCTATGTCTTTTGGAACACCTTGAGCTAAAAGTGTATCCTCTAAGCTTCATGCATGCCGGATCTTTTGATTCCTCAGTACTTTGTCTTTTTTTACTTGACAGTCTAGGGAACTTGACAGAAAACTGCTATCCCAATAAGAGGAGTCTTTTTCTCATAAATAATGGCCTATATCTTCAGCTGCCATGAGCTGGCATAACTCCTCTGATTTTTTACACCCTCAGAATGTAAAACCACGGAGATTTACTTTCATTTCCTGTAGTTCTACTTAGACCTGAGACCTGCTTCTCTTCTGTTCTTAGCGCGGTATCTTAGCGGACCGTTTCTAGGCTGAAGTCCTGTCTTTGGTACAAGTAGCTGCCACCCATGTTAGGAAGTGGTCAGGGTTATATTAGAAATTTGGGATGTACTAAATTCCCACTCTCTCTGCTTTTTTTGCTCTTGTCGGTCTCTGTGTTAGCTATTTTAGCTATCACTGCCATGTGAGATGGTGCACAATCACTGACAGATCCCGTAGATGGTGATACACGTAATTGAGTGGAATCAGATAGATTTGTTGTGCAGTGTGCCAGATCACTTCTTTTAATGCTACGTTACATGCCCTGTTTGTCTCCAGAAGTGCTCTCTGATGCATGCACCGCATGCCTAACTTAGCAGCACAGTCTTACTGATGTTTTTCTTGTGCTGATCTGAATGCTGCTGGGCTTAGCATCTCTTGCTTTTAAAGCCTAATGCTTCCCTTCAGCTGCAGCCCAT
>VYZW01052468.1:28767-38957 GCA_013401315.1 Balaeniceps rex
TTTAAGAATAACAGAGGTAGACTGTAAACGCAGAGTCATCTAGTTCAGTCTGAAAAGGAACAGAAAAAGGTCTTTTGGATGGTATTTTTATGTCCTGGAAGCTATGAATATACTATATTTCTGGTATTTTTTATCTGGAAAGTGGGCAGGTGCTTTCCACATTGTGCTCTGCTGATCTGGTCCCTGTGTTGCAACCCAGGAATGAGACCTGTGGGTAAATGCAAAACTGTGGGCAAATGCAAAACTGTGGGCATGGAGGGAGTCTTGGCATGTTTTTTGAGGTGTTCTGGTCTGGATGATCACGTGACAAGCAATGCAGGGTGTGCCTTCATCCGGAGCTGGCCATAGTGCATGCTGTGCCAGAAGGACTGTGGGCGCAGAGGGAAATGTTCTTGCCTGGAAGTGTGGAATCAGCATTCAAGTGCCAGAAGACATAAATAACAGAGGGTGGTGCTGTGACAATACATCATGGAGACTTCCAGCCCAATGCTGTCAACCCAAATCTAGGTCTAGTCTCGAGACATTGAAGATGACTTGCTTAAAGAATGAGCTTGGAGTGGGCTCCACGCACTCTATGTCCTAAGAAGCTAGTCGCCACAGCCAGTACTATTTTTTTGGATTTCATTTCTTGGCAGTTTCAGTGAAGAGACCAAAAAAACCACTGAGTCTCAACACTGAACCATACCGCCACCTCCCAAGTCAACTTAGGTGTTCGTTGTGATATTTGTGGCCCACCTAGTGATGCCAATTGCAGTGCAACATCTGATCTGCAGATAAAGGCTGCTGACGCCTGACTTCACTGGAAGGCATCCCTCACTCAGACTGTCACCAATGTCTACATCTAGCTAAATATTTAAGCCTCTATGAGACAGGCTAGTACGAAAGAGAGAGTTAACTGCACCTCCATGCAATTTTCTGTCCCAAATGCTTTATTGAGGACTGTCCATACTTTGCATTGCGTTGGGCACATTGTCACATTGGAATACATATTAGATCAAAAGTCCATCTGGCTTAATATCCTGTCTCTAGCAACACCATATGTCTGGTGGGAAGTCTTGGAAAGTCTATGTAGGGAAGTTATGTAGTAATCCTTTGCATCCTATGCTCTTCCTGCTTCTGGTAATCTGTGCTTTTCTTAAGCATAATTATGTATCTGCAACTTTGTATTTGATGACTCCTGACTCCTTTTATGAAGGATAAATCTTAATAGTGTTTTAATCCTCTATGTCTTTTGGAAATTCTATTTTCTTCTTACTGCTGCTTATCCACATGAGGAAAAGGTTTGCTTGCAGCTGTATGAATAGTGGATTAACAATACAAAATGCTGCCAAAAGCAGATAATGGACTACCTGCACTACCTTCACTGCTAATCTACTGAGACTGCTAAGGGTTACTTGCTTCAACAGAAGATAAAAACTTCAGGATGGAAACAAGACTCATCAGTTGTCATTGCTGCTCTCTTACTTTCTGTAGTACTCTCCTGGGAAGATTCTGTGAAAAGATGGAAACCACAAATATCTGTGTCCCAAAAGGATAGGTAAATGTCACAGTCTTCCTGTGAGTCTTGCCTTATTAGTAATCTCTTTTTATATTTCTCTTTTCTGTTTCTAATGCTCTTTTTCTTTTCTGTTTCTTATATTTTAAGAGTCCTATACTGAAAAAGTATTTCTCTTTTCTTTAAACCAGTAGCAGAATCCTAATGCCTAGGGCTTCAGAGAAATCATGAACTCTGAAAAATCAGCATTTGAAGAATCACAATTTGAAGAATCAATAATGGATTATATTTTTTAACCAGTGATTTGGGGGAGACAGTTGCTTTTTTATCAGTAATAGCAAATAAAAAAGCTATCTTACTGAGAAGAAATAGCTGTCCAAATTATAGGCATTTCTAGTATGCGGAGGCTACACTTCTGTGTATACTTTACTGTGTTTTTTCATTCAAAGCTCAGTCAGTGTGAAAGGTGAATAACCATCACAAAGCAGGTAATGGGCACTAGGAACTGTTGACACTTTTTGTATCTGTAGAGTGCCTGGAGATTTGCTGGTGATTTGAGTATGATTAAAAATAAATGAATGCAATAGCTGCAGATCCATCTCCAGACATGAGCTTTCTTGGCACTCAGCTTAGGTAACCTTACAAGGTCCCTCCAAAATGAGACATCTATGGCTGTAAGAAATCAAAAGGACAAGGTTTGTTTTGACCTACAGAGAGGCTTTCAGGGGACAATGAAGTCCTGGCTTGACAATTCATTGAATAAAATGTAAACATAGTTATGGGTACAGATGACATATCCTTCTTTATTCTTCTCTTTAACTGCCAGACCTCCCTTTTGAAGACCTGGGAGCAAAGGAAATCACTCTTTTTTTTTTTTTAAAAGGGCCATTGCTCCTGAATATAATTGCTTCTCAGCCTGTAGACTACCTCTGTACTCCCAAGCAGCCTCTCCCACGCAGCGCACAGGAGCTAAGCATTGCTGCTGCGTGTGGGACTTGTTAGTGTTTAGCAAGTAACCAGCCCTTTGAATGTTAGCTAGCAAGGCCACTGCAGCACCACGGCAAACTGCAAACTGCACTGGCCACGCTGCTGAGTGGAAGAAGTAGGGGAGCACCAACGGCCTGGGCAATGTAACTGTGTATATGAATATATCAATGGAGTAGTTAAAAGACAATGTTTTTCAGGGGTTAAAAAGCTATTTAGTGTTGCTGGTTAGTGGCTCTTCCAAAAAAGGGGAAGGCTCTAGCAGCTAACAATTATCATTTTTGCAGCTCAAATACTGGAGATCAGGGATTTCATATTAGTAAACTGAGTTTTTTATCTGAAGCACTGGTGTATACCATGAATGGCCATACTACTTAGGTGCATCCCAAATTTTTAGAACCATCTCCCCAGTCTACTGTGAGAAAGCTGTTGCACATGAAGTTGTGAGACACATGGTGACCTCCCATTTGGATCTGGGTTAGTATGTGGGGCAAACCCAAGAGATGGTCATGAGAGCCCTTGCAGCAGAGAGATGTAGTGCCAGAGGGGGCTGAGCACTTGTCTTGAATCAGTACTCTGACTTCACAGGTTCAGGGTTGTGGAATGCCAAGACCAGTGGATCTTGCTGCATAGGTCAGGGACAGATGGTTCAGGAAGGTGACCCATCTTCTGTGAAGACAGAGCTCTTAGGAGGGAGGACTAGGAAATGCTGCTGGGAAGTGCAGGATGAAGGTGCAGGAGAAAGGCTAAAGAACTTTGGAAGTGAGTACTCTTTCTGGAACTGAGGTACCAGTGCTGTCCCTGTGACCTCTAAGGACAATATCTATTGTGGGATGCATGGGCTGTGCCAGTATTTCCAAGAACAGGTCTCAATGTTTAGGAAAACATACCATGGGTAAGAAAACAAACAAGAGGTAATGTTTTCTTACACTGTGTAAGAAAACAAGGGGTAATGTGAATGCCTCCAAGTGCCGAAGAGATGAAATGGTTGTTGGGCCACTTAAGCACTGAGACAGGGAGGTCATACAGTGTTTAAGGAAAGTCAAGAGCTCTACAGAACATCCAGCTTCTCTGACAGCATTAGGAAAAGCTTTGGGACTTCTCAGAGTCTTCTGTACCTTGTATAGCATTGTGCTACTAGACAAATGATGTTTGTGCTGCTTACTGCCAAAAGAAAATACTGTAGCTACCAGTTCCCTTGGCTTGGCACCTTACTTCTAGATCTTCTTGGTTTCTGTGTTCTGTTGTTAAAACATCTGCTAAGTGGGAAGTGGAGAACTCGTTTTACTTGGGAAGATGTTGAGAAGAATTGGGCATGTGCATACATCTATGGCTTGGGGTGCCAATTATGCATGAAAATACCAATGTGATAAAACCACAGGAGCAGAAACAGGAAAATAAAATCCTAAATGTCAGGGATTTTGCATTACTTGGCACGTTCCAGTTTATGTAATACAGTGCCATTACTTTCAGTGCCATCAGCTAGGCTGAGAACACCTAGACTCAGACTTGAAAAGACCCAGGCATAGAAATAACCTATGCAAGTTGGGATTAAAACTGGAAATGCGTGAGATGCTGCCAGCAGTTAACCTTGACATACTCCAAAGTTGGGCTGTTGGGTCTTGAGGTCTTTCTAGCAGTTTCTGGCTTCTGTATGACCTTTCAGTGCTGCAAAGCTAGAAGATTTGGCTCAAAGACTTTTCCTCTCCTTGGTGCCCTGGTTGTTATGTCTACTATCATTCTGAGGTTTGCATCACACTTGGTTGTCATGTATTTTCGCAGTGTGTAGGAAACCCAGGTGTTCAGAATATAAATGCAGTGAAAAGATAGTCTCAGCTCCAAAAAAGCTGGCAATACAATATTGCCTTCTGATCCCATGGAGTTTGAGCCTGCTGGGAGCTGTGAAGAGACAAGGAAGGTCTAAACAGAGCAACTGTTGGGAAGTGAAATTACAGCTATTTTCTATAAGCAATGAACCCATAAGTGACTGAAATCTAGGAAATGCTTTCCCAGGACTTGATCGATGGGGTGCACTAACTGCCTCACTGAATCTGATTCAAGACTATTCTGTGCATCTTGACGGCTGGCTGGAGGAAAAATGCGTCAGGAACTCAATTTCTAATCGGCATCTCAAATCATTAAAATGATTTCATCATTCATTCAGTTAGCCTCTCCTTTCCAAAATTCAACTCTATGAATTATTCTTTGAGGGAAATCAGAAAAGGGCAACCCAGTATACAGTGGAGTGCAGTGCCACTGACTGCACCCTGCAGTGACAGATGCAGAGTTAACACGGATTCAGCTTTTACCACCACCTACAATACTGCTTTTTCATTTTAATAGGGTATAGAAAGTGGGAACATGGCTGGAAACACTTTCCTAACTTTTCCAACAACTTCTGAGGAAAAATGAAAAGGTTTCAGTAGCTCTGCCCCATGATACTGCTGGTTACCTGGTGTAACACCAAGTGTAGTTTTTAATGGACATCTCATATATCAGCAGAATTGCTGTTAGTGCCAGCATGATCTCTGCCAGGGAACTGCTGCAGAATCTTGAAAAACTGTTCAGTTTCAGTTGCTAGTCGCTGAAGAGGTGTAGCATTAAGTGGTCTGCTCTTCTGTGAGGAACTGACATGCTTTTAGAGATCTGCTGTTTTGCAATGAGTCTTCGGTTTTTGATGTATGAAGCAATAGCATTTTATCTTGCCTTATGCAACCTATTGGTTGTCTAGCTGCTAATAGATTTCTCATGACCCACTGATAAAAGAAATGCAATTGCTAGTGCTAAGCAAAGTTTCAGGGGAAAAAGAACAAAACAAATAAAATTTAAAAAACTCCAAACAATGTAGAACTCTGTTCATGGGCTTTTCCCTACTTATCTGCAAGAGTTTTTGAAAACTAACTAGTGAATATTTATGGGGTGTAGAGGGAGATGAAAGAAAATAAAATTATTCACAGTGAAGCACATGAATTTCAAATTTTAGCAGATGAAAATTCACAGCTGAACTTCTGGAAGTGGAGGCTTTGTTCAGAAACTGTCCCATGTGTTCAGGCATGGGAAGTGGAGATGTTCCCAGGGCCTCCAGGAGATGGTGTATGCAGAATATATTTGAAAGCTCACTTTCCCTTCTCTGTTGCAAAAAGTGTCAGTGGAGCTGATTCTTGGCTTGCCAGGATAATGTCAGATTTTGTTAAAATCCTGTCACTTTGAATCCAACTCAGCTAGGTCATTAGTTGGCATAAATCTTTACAGCTGCACTGAAGTCAATAAGCAGTTTCAATCTAGAAACAAATGCACAGTCCAGTACTGACAGTTTATTCTCCTGCATTGCAAAAAGAGCATACATGAAAAGAAATTGTGACTTAGGTCTCTGTTTAAAAATATAAAGCCTCATGTTGACGCTCCGTGTGTGAGTGCTAATAGTCAATTATAAGATCTGCTCTACTTCTCTGTGTGCTGCAGAAGCTGTACAGCTAAGGAATGACACTGGGGACTCTAGTCTGTGGTAGGTAAGTTAATTTCTGAAAATTGCCCTGCTGATTGAGTTGCTGGGCAGTGTCTTAGTACAAAAAGCTCCGTAAGAACAGAACTCTGGTGATTATGAACTTAATGATGTGTTTATCCCTGTTTCTTAATAACACTTAAAGAGTTTTCTGGGCAGAGGGATCTTTCAGCTAGTATTTATTCCGGGAGTGCTAAGAACTGTAAGATAGTAAGTGTAAATTATTGTAGGAAAAATGGATAGACTGAGGAAAAAAAGAGATGTCATTCCCAACAGGCAATAGATCACTGTTTCCAGTTGTGCTCAGCAGCACAAAGCAGCCGTAAAAATGCTCCAGACTGAGTCACTTCATCTATGATGTTCTTCTGCTTCCTACCTGTAAAACAAGGCTACTACTGCTCTAAGGCATGTGAAGTCCTTTTCAAATTCAAATCGAAGGAGAGCTGTTTGGCTGAATACATGCTCAAGCTACCAAAGAGACATGGGAGATTTCTGGTTAAATAATGCCTCTTGTCCTTCCATCCCAGTCTCAGGTCTGCGGCTCAAAAGCTATCGCAGTTCTCTACTGAGGGTTGGAGGGGGAAACCTAATGTGACAGTAGCTTAAAGTGTAGGTAGCTTTCTTGCCTTCAAAAAATCATATTTCACATCCTTTTTCTTACAAATTTCTCCTGCTCCAGCTGTTGCTGGTTGATTAGGTCAATACTGTCAGTCCTCCTGCCCCCTGGCCACATGGCAATTGTCCCCCAGGTACCAGGGCCAAACACAATCCTCTGTGGTGACACTGTCTAAACTTGTAAGGCAAGGCTAGTGCTCTGTGGTTTCCAGGAAAGGAACAGACAATGGTTTTGTGTTGCAAATGCAAACCAGTTACTAGGATGAAGAGGTTTCCAATTGCAGATCGTGGAACTGTCTACCAGTGCAGCCCTTATTTCTTTAATATGTTATCTGGTATTGGCTTTTGGTTCAAAAGCATCAAATGAAGGTAAATCAGAAGGAGTCCTTTGTTACTGATAGATCCAACATTGGAACTAAATGCCATTTTTTTTCTGTCTTGGAATCCATTTGGAACAGTGAGGCATGTGTTAAGCCCATAGCGTAACAGAAAAATGATGGGCTCATTTGGATGCCTTGACCTCTTGCACACTGAAATATGGACAATAGTATTTTACTTTACCTGGTGTTCAGGCAAATCTTATTTTACCCAATGAAAACTACTTTTTTTCTAGAGGGCTTGACCCCTTGGCACCCCTGAAATCCAGGGGGATCAGTGCGGGACCTGACTGGGCTTGACCCCTTGGCACCCCTGAAATCCAGGGGGATCAGTGCGGGACCTGACTGAGGACTTCTATCACTGGGAAGGTGAGCCAGGCTAGTATCTAGGACTCTGTTTATATATCACAGTTCGATGATCACACTGTGACTTTTGTGAACAATAATAAATATCCTCAATGATGCTAAGTCAGCTGTATGATGATCTTCCATCTGCCAGGAGATAAGATCAACCTTATGCATCTTCTCTGTTCTCTGCTCCTCTTTGCCAGTTACTTCAGGAACATCTTCTCCTCATATTTCTCTGCTTGCATTATTTCTTGCAAGGGTCTGAGCCCCATCTATGATGTGTTCTTATTTCTGGTGGTGGACTCACTTTCCTTTTTTTTTTTAAACAACCTTACATATAGGTACACTGCAGCTTGAGAGTAAGAAACTGATATGAAGACAGCTGGGAAAATGCTAAAATGTATTAATTCCTTCTGGTGCTTAAAGAACAACCTTCATGACCTACATCACATGGAATGAAGACAGCAGGACTTCCTCCCTTCCATCCCTACCCTTACATTCTTTGGATCAAACAATGAGCATGCTGAGGTAAAGAGTGGCCAAGACAGTAGGTGACAGTACAAGGCATTCTATATAGGTAAAGACCTGGAGCAGCAGGGGTTAATACGCAAAGATACCGAAAGGATAATTGTTGGCAAGAAGGCATAAAAAGCAGGTCTCGATGGGAGAGGAAACTAGATTTGGAGAACAGTGCAGTGCATTGTCTGATAAACTGGCTACCAGAATGATAAAAATCTGAACTGATCTGATCTGAGCCTCCAAAGCCGTAACTTTGCAAGAAAGCTTTAATGAGGTGAGGGGGAAACTAAACAAGTCAAGTGTTCACCACCATAAATTGCACAGGGAAGCTAAAGAAGCCAAGATTTCACTTCCATAAATTGCAGGTGTCTTTCATTCCTATTTGAGATTGCTCTGCAATGCCTGTCCTTTATTCTGACTGGAGTTTGCTACTAAATTTCTCCTTCCTCTGAGATTTTTTCACTTTGGTCTCTGTGACACTTAAAGTCCTCTTGAGTTCAAATCCTTCACTGGCTCCTTAATACTCTGAAAAGCACCATGTATTAATTAGCTGGCTGTGATGCTGTGAGTCATGACCTTCCTGTGTCCAATGACTTCCTGCACAGAAACGCATGCTCCATAGACTTTGCAGCCAACTGCTTTTAATTGTAAAAAGAAAAGAATCCTGCAGTCCTGTACTGTACAGATACTAAACCCCATGGCAGCAATAAGATTTCTGTTAACTCCACTGAGTTTGTTGCTTGTTTTTCTGCTATACAATTTAATGCATTTAATACATATTTAAACATATGCTATTTCATTATATATTTAATACATAGCAGTGCAAGTGGCACTCTTTATAACAATTCATCTTAGGTTGCTGCAGTGAAAGACCACGGCAGTCTTTAAGACCATTTTCTTCAGTGTAATTCTTACAAGGCGTCTTTTTTTCAGGAAGAAAATTTATCAATAAACACACAGCAGTTATGGCCTCACTCTAAAGCTTGCTGAACTTGAAGGAAAAGATAATTAAATGCAGGGGTATTTGAATCATGCCTCTAATGATGAAAAAGGCCTATAAAGTGGCTGGACCTTTCCTTTTCTATGGTTTGGTATTGCTAAAGCTCATCTGCAGTTACTTGCCAGTTGGTATTTTTGGACTGTTTTGATACATGTAACAGGGAATTTTAAATTCATATAATAATGGCCATAAGGCCTCTAAATTGATTGAGATTTTCATAAATCAGAAATGAGAGTTTGCACCCTCACATTTTGTATTTTAAATCTAGAAGCAAAAATCTGGGTGATTGTACATTTTGAATTCCTGAGTAACAAAATCTCAGAAATATCTTGTCTGGATTACTCACAGTGCTTAGTTTTGTAATAAAAAGATGGACAGCTCGTAAGAGCAAGTGTTCAGACAATGGGCTGGAAGAGAAGCAGAGATTTCAGACTAACCCTGAAGCACACCAATGCTGTTGAAAGGACTTGCTGGATGGAGCTTGTCAGAGTGATTGTAGGTGTCTGTGTATTCCTTGGGGCATCTGCAGCATCTGTGAGACATCAGTGCTGGCGATGCTAGTGCACCATCATGCATGATGGACAGAAGTAGGCACTTTCAGGGAATGGGTTGGGTGATCTCATCCTGAAGTGTCTCCAACAGCAGCCCAGCGTGCCTACCTCTCCCAACTAACTCTAAAAGCATATTACACTGAGTAAATCATATGTAATATCTCCACTGCAGACATGTAAAGTTAGGTGAGATAACACAATGAATTTGATGATGGTGGGATTCATAGGTGTAGCCCTTTTTGTTAAATGAATCTTAATGGGTTCGATATTTTCTGTCAAAATACAATGTGGAAAGGAACTTTGCCATTGTCAAAGGGTGTTTTGAAGGTAAAGTGATCCAGAGAAGTAAAAATATAACCATAGTAAATTAACAGGCATAGCTACTCAACTGTATCCTAAAGATGGCAAAGAAAAGCTGACAGCTGTCCCAGAAGTGACAATGGTCAGATAGCACCTGAAAAGTTCATTGTATTGTTGAAAGAATGACACTTTTAGCAAAAAGAAAGGCCACCTTATGGAAAACCTGCCTAGCTCCTCAGCTTCTACTGTTGTATGCTTTCCTGTTGGCATGTTTGAAAGCTTCTTCTGTCCTCTGGGCTTCCACAATTATTTTGTCTGAGGTGGTCTGAACGACTCAACATGCTCCTTTATGGTGCATCCTGACTTTATGGTGCATCTCCAATATGTACTCTTGCATTAGAAGCCTGAAACCAAAGTCACTGCTTCAAGTCCCCTTGCCACTAAAAAAAAACCTACTCCCTGGGGAGATCCTCTAATACAAGACCCTATTTTTGGATTT
>VYZW01052468.1:44270-70669 GCA_013401315.1 Balaeniceps rex
GTCCCTCATCCTCCTCAAAGGATCCAGGCACAGCTGCCCTGCTGGGCAAAGACCTTCATCATCTACATCTCTTGTAAAGACGAATGGATGCTCAATGAGAGTTACCACTCTGAGGTGCAGCCGAGTGGGGTGTTGCATGTGATTTTTATGTCTCTGGGCCTGTTCTGGCCATATCCCATAGTCCATGATTATCTTTCCTTCTTGCCAGCTCCCCAGACGAGTCCACATTGGTTTCCCAACAGGGTCGTGCTGCAGATTCCAGATGAAGAAATTGTTTTCTGAGCTGACAATGGAGGAGCCTTTCACTTTAATGTGGCCACTGAGACCGTCAAAAGTTGTGTTGGCTAAAAACCTGTTGGAGGGAGAAAGCAGAGTAATCAGAAGCAGACAACTGAAGTCATCATGCTAAAGCTTATGCAGACACTGTGAATTTACGTTTAAGAGAATAGACTGGGAATGTTGTTGAACACCTGGATCATTAACAGCTTTCCTATGGCACGATGAACAAGCCACTTAATTTATGACTAAAGTACTTGGGAATGCTCTCCTGCGTATCTTACCTAATGTGAATGAAAACTCTTCAGGAAAGATATTCTTTTTACTTACCAGAAAAAATGAGTGAGAGAACACCATTTTTTTCAGTTACCTTTGCTTCATAAATTAATGAAACATAGATTAGTTCTAAGCTGAACTCACCAGATCTGTAGTCAGTTTCCTAGACAGAAATATGTATGAAAAATGGAAGAGTGGAAATTATGTATGAAATGTCCTTCCAAGAAAACTCCTATAATCTCAGTAAGATCTAGCCTACATAAGAGAGGTTACTGAAGTGCTGTCAACAGCTTTCAAGCACTCTGAAGTGAACCAACCTGGATTCGAAAATGCAAATTTGGCATTGGTAAATCACTGTTAGCCACTTCAGAATGAAGAAAGGGACTCAGTGAAAGATGGTTGCCCTAGCACGGTTAGTTTTAATTCTTACAAAAAAAGTTGTTTCTTAAAATATCTGCAAAAGTGATGTTCTTAAAAGTGCAATTTTGACATTGTAGCAGATCTCATGAAGTGTGCCAGTTTTGCACTGCACATTTTGCATTGTGATTTCTGGGCTTTTACTATTCCAGATATTCACAATAAAGTTAAGCATTTCCTTTGTATTGGGTGGCAATGTTTGCTAGTAGTTGTCCTCCCTGTATGTTGAATTCAGCTTGTGGTAAGTCATTATCAAAGAGGCTAAAATAACATGGATAAAGGAGCAGGGCACTGAGCAGGAAGTGTTACAAGGACTAAATCCTTTTTACGTAAAGACCATGACCAGCTGACCTGCACTCTGTTGATAAGAAAGCTGCTATGCATTTGGCAGGGGCTGTAGAGGGACCCTACTAAAGCTGTGTACGTCTTAGTATGGTGATTCCATTAAAAACAACTGAGTTAAGCTGCTGCTAATATGGTGTAAGGTAAGTAAGGCACATATTTTTCAGTAAGGCATTCAGAAGACAGACTTTAGCTGTCATAGTAGAATATAACGCCTCACATTAGTTCTGGGAATTGGATGAAAGCAGGTATTGGAAGAAGTATAAAGGCTATAGCTGTCTTTCCAGCCTCAATAACCAAGACATAAACTTTAAGTAGTGTTAATTGTTTGTCAATAGTTACAGTGGATAAAAAAACCCTTAAATTGATTCGAAAAGGATAAATCCACAGCAAGTGTGTGTGCATGCATACTTCTGTCTGGTGTCTATCCCTTGTTTTGATGACTTTTGATGATTTTTGATGGAGTTTCAGCAGTTAAAACTCTGGACTGTGTATGTCTCAAGACCATATCAGTTTTTGTCCTCAGCAAAGGGTAAATTTACAAAACTAAATAATATAGTTTTGAGTATGGTTGTGTGTGTGTAACAGCCTTCTCTGAGATGGCTTCAAAATTCTTCTTAAGCAGTCTATTTTGAGTAGGTTGAGTTTGGAGAAAGATGATACAGCCAATACTGTCAAAAGCAATTGATCTGTACATGTGTTAACTTGGGCCTGAAAATTATACATAAAACCGCACATAGGTGTTTATAAATGGGACAGATGCATAAATGTGGTTCTCATTTCTAAAATCCTTTACCACTTAGTCTAGTGTTAGCTAAATGATACCGTAACTTCATTAATCAGCGGTGTCTGCCACTGTTTGACTAGTCCTTTCCTCCTACCCTGTATTTCATATTTGATGGTGTACTTGCGCATGTTTGTGTATGTAAACACTATCAAGACAAACTTTATAGGGGAAGGCAATCTTAAGCACTAAAGAAAGGTTTATGGGCCCATAAACTTATCTGTTTTTCATCTCTCCTCCTCAGTTTTTGTAAAAAATTGTGCAACTTCTTCCTCACAAGCCTTGCTGGGCTTATATGCTGAAGCCATCACTATGACAAAAAACATTGCATGTGTACGTGGGTCTGTATATACAATTTTGAAAGAATTGTTTAAGTGTGGAAAATAGTGTTAATAGTTCACAAAATGCCAAAATTGAGGGAGACAAGTCCTCAGATGGAATAAGCTAGAAAAGTTCTGATGAATTTGGCCCCATGTTGCTACTACAGCACAACTTGGATATCAGAATGCTGCAGACCAGGTGCTTTGGGAGTAGATGAAGCTACGGAATAATGCATTAGACTTATTTTCTGCAGGTAGAATGAGAACAGTGGAATTTATGCACTGTGTTCTCTGACTTTCACTGTAGAAATAAGTGTGCCCATGAGGGTGAATCGAGCCCTCTGTACCTGTCCTGTGGTTGAATTGTGTTAGAAGCGGTTACCTGAGAGATTTAGTAGCATTTAAATGTATGACTTCACTACCTTATCAAGTTAGTGGCTTACTTTTGCAGCTGATTTGCATGTTCTGTATTTTTGGTAGTGACAGGACATTAATCAAAATAAGTGAGGGGAACCACGTGGGAAATATATTTTAACAACACTTTGTTTTATACATGAGTGGCTATGGCTGCTAATCATTTGCATACACTGTATGCAGCACTACTGAAACTCATGCCAGGGACTTCATGTAAAAACTCCCTTACTCAGTAACTTTAGGAAACAGATAAGAGTATCTGACTACATTATTTAAGCCAGCAATCTCTAGTGTGAATCTTCAGGAATTACAAATGCTGAGTATTGCATAGACACATTGGCAATATCTGAGCAATATCTTCCAGTAGGGCTACTGACAGATTTGTATGGAAAGATGATGTGTAAAAATTTCTGAACGTGAAGGGCCAGATCCTCAAGACTGATAGCTGAATGAATTTCTTTGAAGCTATGTCAATATGTGTGAGCTGATGATTACACTGATAGGCTGTGATAGCTGTATCAAAGATTTACTAGCTTCACTTCAGTTTGAGCAACGAGTCTGAAGTGTGTCATTTGCTCATTTCAGCTTTATTTGGTTTTCATGTGCTTTGCTGTAAGAACTGCTCATTAGAGCTTTAGCAGTACTACTATACTCCAGCAGCAATATCTTTGTAGTACCTTTAAGAATGATTTAATTAAATGATTTCATTTTGTTTCAAGCTTGATGGCTTGGTCATTCCACATCTTGGAAAGTTTACTGTAGGCAAGAACTAAAATGGGCAAGCAAATAGCAGGCTGCTGAAATTACCCAAGAAGCAGAGTTAAAGCTGTAAGACTAATTAAAGCTGTAAGACAAGATAAGGCTTTGAAATTTTAATGCCCTGTTCCGTCAACAAGGATGCTCCCATGATCCAGCAGGAATAGATCATGGAATCGACCTCATCATAAAAGGAATTAAGGATGGAGACTTAGAACAGCATAATCTTCAGGGGTTTGTACATCTATATCCGTATCCATACCCATATCCATATCCATATAGATAAAAGCATGCTTTGCCATGGACAAGATCCTGGTGGTGTTCACAATCATTATTCTGCCCTTGGGTGGCATTTAAATGTCTGCACAGCCTATGTATGAGTGCAGCATTCGCAACAAAAGCTCAGGTGTCAGCCGTGGCAGCTTGTGGGACTGCTGTTTCACGACACACTGCAGTTACGGGAGGCGAAGCTCTGTGCCACTGTGCCTTCTCCATCCCCACCCATCGCAGCTCCCAGGCTACGTATCAAGACAGGTGGGTTCATTCAGACAGAAAAATGCCCACATTAGTAACCACTAAACTAAGCACCAGTTAAAAGTTTCATCTTTGAGGGGCACCACTTGCCTAAAAGCACTCGTGCAATGGACAAGGTTGGTCACAGTTAAGCCACTCATCAGTGCTTCACGCCTGAGAAATTATTGGTACTGCTCAGAGTTAATAGTTATGCTGCTAACTCAAATATGTCAGTACTGGCCAGCAGGTATCTTGTTTCACACACTATAAAAACTGCTGCAGGGATTCAGGACAAGGGTTTATCTAATCCGTTATTTTGTCTTTAACAGAGTCCACAAGCAGATGCCTAGGGAAGAAAAGGCTCAGCGTATGATCCTTTTTTCTTTTCCACAATATCTTTACTGAGACAAAGGAACAAGAAATTTCATAGATATGAAATTGCATATTGTCTCCCAAAATATAACAACACAGTTACAGCAGTCACTGTTCATGAGAGAGCTAACAGTTTTCTGTAGAAAGGAATGATGAAGAAATATTTTGCAGGAATACTTATAAGAGCTTTAATTTTGCTTTTCTTTTTCTTTGTCCCTTCCTTAACCCTCAAAAATTCTGTCTGTAAAACTACTGTCCTCAAATATTTGTTATTTTAAGAAGCCTCTTGCTGAGTTTTACTTTTCAGGGACTTAGGTATGATCTAGTTAAAATACCCAGAATAATAAGGCAAAATTAACATCACAAGTCAGTGGGGATATTTCAAGCCCGTGTAGTATTTATTCCCAAGCCTTATTCTGCTCTTTGGAAACAGGCGGGTTTTGACCCCTAAGTTATGGATGAGTGCTGACAAAGGAACTGTTAGAGTCTCAGATGGTTGTGTTTTGAGCAGTGCTGTTACCACATTATTGTGAAGACACATCTCAGATATGATTTCAAAAAAAGTTGCAAACATACAAAAAGCTTCAAGAACTTTTATCCTAACTCCACCCAACAAAATCTGTAGGGTGAAAACCAGGTGTAATGGGGGAAAAACATGCAACAGTCACTGGATATAAACCTGCTGATGAATTCACATACTTAGCAAGGACCTTCTTGTTTGTTTTCAAAAAGAGCCATGCAATTTTTCGTCTCATATGTTAAACCCCAGAATATTTCTAGATGTGAATCCCCAAGTGGTTTTGGGAATAGCTTCTGTATAGTGACATGCAGTGGTCTACAGGAATAGTTTTAGCAGAAGGTGAAAGAGGAGCCTCCTGCATCAAGTAACAGAAGGAGCTCTTTGTAGTTTTGACTGCTCTCACCAGCAGCGGTGGCCTCTGGGGTGGTCAAGGTGCATCCTTTTTGTTTCTTTTTCCATGGAAGCATACTAGCAAAGGCTATATATGCGCTTTTATACTCTTCGACTGCTTTGGTAGTGCAAATATTCTTACTGGTTTTTGTATTCTCTCAGGTATCTCAAAACCTCAGAGAATTTGACGCTAGCCTGGACTTTTCCCTCTTATATGCATAAACATAAATATAAGATACTTTCAGATCATAGTCTGTAACCTAGCCTACGTTTACTATGTGATCTCTACTTCTGTGGAACAGTGTCTTCTGCAACTGGCTTATTCTCCCTCTGTGGCTAAGTTTGTTTCATTATTTGCCCAGAAGTAATGAAGCAGGAGGAAACACTGAAACAAATGTGTGTATGAAGAAGGGTTAACAGCCTGACAGCTAAGCCACTGAGAATGGTGGAGAGGGGAAGGAAAATTATTTTTCTTGTATACCACAAGTATTAGCTACGGAAGAGAAAAAAAGGAAAAACTTACTTTGACAAGTACTGCCCTGAAGTGATATTCCTTTCATCTGTATCCATGCAATTCGTTGTACTTGGAATAAGAGCTAGTTCAGGTTGAATCATGGTGGCTGCTGCTACAGCTCTTGCTACCAGCTCCATTGCATCCTGTACGTAATGCTCAAAGACTGACTGTGTTGTCTTGCCATGAGCGATGAGACCGAGCGGCAAACCTTCTGTCCTCAGTTCTTCCACGTTCTGTGAATCCCCAATAATCCAGTGAAGTTCTGGAGGCATCACACCAAACTGGGTGGTTATTTCAAAAATCCTCCGCGTTTTTTCCATGTCACATCCAAACATCACCATGGTAGACATTGTGTCTTTGATGCTCTCCAGGTAAAACTGTAAGTAGTTCAGAAGGTCACTGGTTGAAGTGAGGTTTGCTGTGATGTTTATAATGGATCCCAGATGGAACTTGGAGCTCTGTTGTGTGAGGAAGAGAAAATCTGTGATGTTCCACTCCTCCTGGCATAGCATCAGGCTGAAATTATACCAGTTGTTCATCGCAAGGATTGAAAAAGTGACGTCAGCATCAGAACTCAGTGAGTTTTCTAAACTCATCTGCAGATGAAGGGGATTCTGTAGTTAAAAATATGAAAGACCACTGATCAGAAATATGCTGGATCCAAAGTTAATGAGTTTGCTTAATTTTTATGCACTCATTTAGTTCAAAGTTATCACCTGTCAACCAAGAGAACTGTGGGAGAAACAGGGAAACTTACACCCACCCAATGGACTGTGATTCATGGGCTTCCTCGGCTAGAGTTTGAGTCAACTTCAGTAGTCATTAATGAGCCTGTTTCCAAGAATTTGTATTTCTTTCAATCCATTTGTACTTTTGGATTTCTTGACATTCTCAAGCAAAAGATTTCCCTGCTCTCCTAACAGGGGTATGAGAAGGTATGCCCTTACTGTTCAGGTTCAACCCTGGTGTTAATGTTCAAATTCAATGGATGCCAAAAAGTTCTTTGGTAAAACAAAGAAGAAGAAATACGAAAAATAACAAAGAGCCCACAGTTCTTTTATTATCTGTCTTTTTTTGGTAGTTGGGGGCTTTTTTTAGAGAGACACATGAGTAACCTAATTAAACAGATCATAGTCTACAATCAATGCACATCATGTACTGCCAATAAAACACATGAAGATTGATTCTTTGGTAAAGAACAAGTTACTGAATGCACAAGAGGCTAAGATATGCAGACTGTGGTTGCTGAGCTGGAAAATATTCAATAAATAAGCATTCCGTACTCATTTTTTCCATGTCATTAATGATATAACAGAATTTAAGCCGTTATGTTTCCCAATACCACTACCCTTGGCTTTATCTTTTCCAGAAAAGGAGGAAGGATGTGAGGCTAATTCATCTGTTCTCTTAAGCTAAATATTTCTTCCTTTCTTATTATTTGATCCACAAATACTTCTCCCTTACTCTTATTCCTCCCCCTTCCCTGGTCCCAAAAATAAAGTTAAATTTTATCTACAGATTTAGTAAGGAAGAAAAAAATTAAAAGAATCCAAGCAATTTCTGGCATTTTGCTATGAAATAATTCTCTGCTCTACCAAAACATTTCTATCAGGGCTTCAGCTAGCACATTATATACCGTTCCAACTTTTGGTTTCAGCTGAGAACTTGACAGTCTTCAGTATAGCTTTGCTAAAAAAGTTATTTTACTTTACACTGGAATTTGATTCCAGCCACAAGACTGTTAAAAAAATGTGAATTATGATGCCTGTTTCAGTGCATCTTTTCGTTTGTGAGATCTTGTTGTGACTTTATGTCAACATTTGTCTGTATTCATGCCCCCTCAAATTATATCTTATCCTACACAGGTACCTACATTTTATCTTTTTATCCTTTAAGTTACTGAACACTTAAGGTCTGTTCTTCATTCTCTTGCATTTTAGTAGTTAACATGTATTACATATAAGACGGATCAAACCTTTAATGTGTTTAAAGTCATATAAAATGCTGTCATTTTGATTTTAATAGTATTTTACTGTTCATTATAGGCTCCAGTTTGTGTGGATCTTAGAAATGTCATTCTGAATTTGGAATAATATGATAATCGCTCAATTTGCACTAGTTTTACTAAAATAAAACCTTGGGCTTTCCAATACAGATATAAGGGGTGGAATGAGAAAAAAAAACCTGAAGAACTAAGCACCATTTATAAGCAGCAAGCTTTCATTGTGTTAATTTGCACTTACATGAACTCATCATCTGTTTTCCAGAGCAGATCATTTAAATTCAGAGCTTGATAAAGAGAATACTGTAATTGAAGATGCTCTCAGCTCTTTTTGTTATCTCCTGGTTTTGGTACCTGTGGCCTTTTTTTACACAGACACACGAATAAGCTAATTAAATAGATCACTGTCCACAATCGATGCACATCATGTACTGCCAGTAAGACAAAAGAGGATTGACTCTTTGATAAAGGACAAGTTACTGAACACACGAGAAGCTAAGCTGTGCAGGCTTTGTGAGTTCTATGCTGGAAAGCATTGCCGATTAATTAAAATACATGATTAGTTCAGGAACAAAAAAAAAAGCATTGTGCATAATATCTGGGATTGGGAAGCTGATTTGAATAAATTAGTCTCTGCAAACTGAATCACAACAAACTTTTTTTCTGAGGTTGTGAGATCATCAGGTACATTAACTCTAGTTTGTCTCTCACTGCAAACAGAAGGGAGTAGAAAGGATTTTCCTTGTGTCCTCTCTGTCCAAGATCAAGTCAAAGTATGAACACTTTTTACACAATGATCTGCCTCCAATCAGGAAAACTTTGCAAGCCTATTGGCTTAGTTAATTTGAGTGTTGGAGAAGAAATGAGTTATTCAGTATACACAGAACATTTTGGATATAAAAATGATAGCACACAACCTGACCATACCTGTACGAGGAAGAGCAAATCTCTTCAGTGTATTTAGAAGCATAACATCCCAAGCATAGTACTATAGCTACTATGGTATAGGCACAGGTACCAAAAAAAATGTATTGGTTGCAGAAAAACAACCATGCACTGATGAGTGATAGAAGTTAGCACTAACAGCTGTGTCCATACCATGGAATAAAACAGCCCCAGGAAACAAACTTGAGCATTTGTAGTGCCTAGTTTGTGACTGGTCTGGTTTTGGCAGATGCCAATCAGCTTTCTCATACTGCACTGGCAGTTTGGGTCCTAGCACATTTTGGGGATCACTTGCAGTAGGCAGTATGGATTAAGACTGCATGAGAACTGGCTCTCCATCTTACCCAGCAGGTTTTGATCTTCGAAGACCTCTATGTCCTCATGCTAAACCCAGTGCATATGCGCAGTTTCACATATGCAATACTGCTTCTGCTTGTCTACAGCACAGTTCTTCCAGCATTAAAACACTTTAAAATGATAAAGGTAACACAAAAGGTAAACATGACACCTTAGGATCGCTGGGCATTGCAATAAGCCCAGAGCAAACATAGCACACATAGTCGAGAGAAAGTGAAACTCTGCCTCAGGGCCAGAAAACTGGGCATAATTTTACTTAGCCGTGCAGGTGAAAGTAGTTTCCATCTGACTTGGTATTCTTGGTGCAGGGCTGGACTCTCCTATAGCAGTGCAGCTACCAGCTTAGTCCTCAGGCGCTCTAGCGTTGCTCCCTGTCTTATGTGCAATATACTTGGATGTGTCAATGTGGTCCAACAGACTGTTCTTGTATTGAGACACTGCTCCTTCACTGAACGGAGATGGATTTGGGATAATCTGGTTTAGACTGAGCCTGCGTTTAAAAGTGCTTCTTGGTGTGAAACCATCTGTGCATCAGCTGTCACTTTCAAAAGCCCACAGGTGCATCCATGTGAGCACTTATCACCACTGTGATTTATTAGTTGCTAAATTCCCTGTTAATGTGCTTGAAAGGTAAACACTCAGCCCTGAAAAAGTAGCAAACACAGTCTCTTTTCTTTATCAAGTGTATTGGGACTGCAAACCTGTCTTCAGAATTTTTCGGCTACAATAAGATACGTAAAATTCAGTCACTAGGTGTTTGTCTTCTGCTTAACTTTCAGCTAATTCTCAGCCTACCATGCAAACATCCCTGTAGACAATGGTGACGAACAGCAATTTATGTTTGTTTTGTACAGGGACTCAGGGAAGGGGATACTTGATGGGCCATGGTGTTTCACAGCTCAAGCAAGAAGAACTCTCTCTGGCCTCAGCTACTGAGTGGTTAGTTGACTTCAGCGGTTTTATATGCAAAAGATGATCCTTTTAGGAAAGGATGTGGAGATGTTTGGATTTAATACCTTCTTAATTTTATTTTGAAAGGTTTATTTGTCACTTGTAGGATGCAGTTGAACATATAGGCCCTGAAAAAAATTACACAGAAGTCACATGTCAGTATACATCCTTTGATACTACAGTGTTCTTAATGCTTTTACATATTTTTATTGATTTGTCTTTCTTTAAAATAAACAATTACTGCTTTTTAATGAGGAACTTCTGAAAATTGTTTATTCAGTCATTCAGTAGCAATCACTGAGACTGCATAATTTCATAGCAAAGGCTTTTGACAACTTAATGATAGTTTAGATGTGTATAACTTTGTACTTGTCATGAAACAGAAGATTTATGAGATAGTATCAGTGTATTGAACTGTGCCCATCCATCCTTATTAAAGTGCTTAGGCAAAATCCTTCATACCTCACTTTGGAACTAAATAAAGTTTGACTATTTCAGTTAAACTGTCAATTAAAGCCTATATGGAAATTCAATTGCTTTGTTTAAATTTGTCTTTAAGCTGTCATTAAGATGATACTGCTTGCATCAGTTTTTCTTCAAATTATACAGAATTAAACCTCATTTTAATAATGTTAATTGCGATCTATTTTTAATAGTGTTTACATTTATATAGTGTCACTAGCAAAAACATTTTCTGTGTCTGTGAGACCTTAATTTTTTATTGCACGTCATTAGCTCCTGTTTTATAAACCAGCCATGATCACCTGACTTCAGTTTTTACTGGGCAAAGAACAGGTCTAGAAGCCTTAATTTCTAACTAATCGCCTTCAGATCAGCTACCAACAGTCTTTCCACTGACTTTCAGCGGGCTTTGGACCAAGCCATTCATGGAATATTAAGCTTTACATGGTCTGATGTGTTTCGTGCCCGTATATTAGCAGAGACTGTAACTACTTATTTGCTTTTCGTATCCCAACCAGAGCAGTTTTACAGTTTCATTGCCTGAGACACCTGAGATAGCAGGTTCATTTAACAACTGAAACATGATTTGCATTTCATTAATGCAATATTTTTCAAGCCTCCGTTTCAGTTGTCTGTAGACCCATCCTTAGCCCCTGTAAATCTTGTGAGCACAAACGCCTGGAGCTGGACTGACTTACACCCTGAAGGATCTGGCCATTTATCTCTTCAACCAAATTTGTAATGCTAATTAGGCATGGGCACAGTGACATTTTGTTTGACATTATGACAGCTTCATTAGGAGAGTTAAAAGCATATATGTGAATATTATTTTGCTAACTGTGTAAAAGTAAATAATACACAGAAAATATTGTTCCCTTCTGACTCTTGGGGGCAAAGGCAGTGCTCAAATATATATTTATGACCAGAAATACAAAAGAATAAACAGGCTATATGATTACAGCAGAGAAAGTTACACTGAAGTGGAAGAAAAAAAAGCCTTCTGGCTTACAGTGCAACTGTGGGACTCACAGCTTTACAAAGAGAGCTAAACGGCAGCTGTGAGCAAGCTGATGCCGCAGCTTCAAGAATTGGGAAGCTCTTTCTTCCATGTTTGAAATTACAAAATTTAGGCTTAAAACCCCGTTCCCTAAAGGCTACAGGCACACCTATTGCTTCTTCCTCTCATGCCATGAAAAAAGATGTTATGAAATTTTTTTTTTTTTTTTTAATATCTGCCTTACTGCTGAAACTGCAATGCTTCAAGGAGGATTTTGTGTTGGCAGCTGACAGCCCACGGGAAGGACTTTGGATGGAGAGGTCCTGCTGCCCTGCCCCACCAGCCACTGAGCTCCACCGTACTGGATCCCAGTCGCTGCGTGGTCCACCCAGTAGCACCAGAGGGAAGGTGTGCTCCAGCACATCCACCTCCAGGCCGCAGTGAGGAACCTGCTCTGCCCACCGGGGAGACTGTGGCCGAAAGGCCACGCACCCGCTGGTTCCCACAGCGGAGGGTGAAGCATCCAGGTTTTCTTCTCAACATCCATTCTGCAGCTTCCACAGAGACACAAGCGGTGTGCAGGGCAGGCACCTGTACCTGTACCTCTGCTCCCCTGTGAAGACCACTGGGAGCTGGGCCCGGGTGTTGTGCTGCTTGGCGGGCTCTCCCCTGCTCCCAGTTAAACCCCCACAGCCTTGTCATGGATGTCAGTAAGTGTTAGATTTGGCTCCTAGGCCTTCATCCAGCAAAACACTTAAGCATCTGTTTAAGAAGTGGCATCAGTATGACTAAAAATATCAGTAGTACGTTTCTTCTGCTATTTAGACTCTTGGTTCTCTGGGAAAGAAAATCCCAGACTTGCTTTGGCCCAAAAAAAGGAGGATGACTTCATGAATTCCTCTTTTTCTTGTCTTGCACATCCATCTCCACATACACACCTGTTCCACAAAGACTGTAATTTGAAACAGTGTAGGCCCCACACTAAAGGCTATTTTTTGCAGATGGTTTAAAAGCTGCTGAGAGAGAAAAGCTAGCTTAGACTAGCCAGAGCTGTCCTGATTCCTGCTGCAAATGAAGCCTGGCATCCATCCAGGCAACGCTTACAAGCAGATCCTAACAAGGCACTGATTGTTCGTTTTAAAACACACAAAACCACAACAGTTATATTAACTTAAGTCTTGACTTAGTTTGTCCTGAAAATTATTTCTCTCATTAGACCAGACAGTCATGACTTGAGGTTGCTTAGCATCTCTAATGCCTACATACAAATACTCCAAACCAATCTGAATATGTGCAGCTCTTTACAAGGTCAAAGAGGCAATATAAAACATGAACTTTCAGCTGTTCTTGGAAAGTAAGACCCATTATGTGTCTTCATAGCCAGTTATAAATTATCATAAGTAATACTACTTCAAAAACTTCCAAGGTGTTCTTTGCTCCAGGAGGAAGAACAAATAATACAACATTTAAAGTTTGACAAAGAATATTTCATACAGATGTCAAGAGCCAAAATAGTTTTTCCTTCCCTAAAATGTGTCATTATAGTTAAGAAAAGACAGATGATTGCTAATACAAACAGATCAGGGGGAGCTGCATTAATTCTCCATGATAGGCTTTCCTCCATCATTACAACAGCAATGCAAAACTCTAGAGAACCACCTCTGCTCCATGGTACACTTCAAATGGGAGAAAGAGGTGGCTGGGTCTATGTCTGTGACTCTTGCTCCCAAGTGCTACAGTATTGTAATCAATGTCTGCAAAGCCCTTGCAAATATTTGGGTAAAAGATGCCAGGAGATACGGAGTGTGAACGTTGGCCACAACGGACAATTTTTACTGCATGGTATTATTTTCTAAAAGCTCAACACTGTTACGGAATCAGGTTGTCACAAGTGAGCGAGCATTTGCCAGCAAGAGTGAGGAGATCTTGGCTAGCTCTAGCCCAGGCTTGCTTTCTAATGCCATTTCCCAGTAGTACATTTTCTTACACCTGGCCTCATCTAGACTGTCATGTTTGTGAGCAGGATTTCTCATTTGGCGCTTCTGCTGTAGCCACCCCATTACAGGTCTTCCCACACTTGTAAAGGATGCAAAATACAGTGGCTGTTCCACAGAGGTGTACCTTTTTGGGGTTCTTCTGAATGCCACTGTAAGCTTGAATGGTTGGAAAAGAGCATTTAGCAGAATTTCATTTTTCCTTTAAGGAGATGTGGCATTCAACTAACTCAAAGCTCTTCAGCAGACCGTCTAGGAGCATTTGTGTGCTTCTCTGCACAAACATTGGTGCTTTTCACATCCTGGCTATCAGTCAGAAGGGCTCTGTTTTAAAGCGACTTGCAAGCAGGCAGTCTGAGTTTTCCCATGCATGTTATTCAGGCGATGCACAGGAGAAGGGCTTTTTTCCCCCAGTTTTTGGTTCATGAGGGCAGGTAGCAATTCAACTTCTGATAGCAGCAGAGCCAAAACTGTGGCAGCACCTGGGAGCAGACAGTGCGCTTTGGGCTTGCTGAGATCTGCCTCCTCAGTCCTCACCCTCCTAACGTCTGAGGTGTGATGCAGGAAGACCCCGTTGTAAAGAAATTCTGATAACACCCTAGCGGTGCTGTTTTAACTTTAAGAAAATCATTTAAGTAGCTATGAGAGCACTCTATGTTTGCATCTGCTAATGGAAGAACTCTTACTCCTCTTTCAGAGTGATTACTAATGATCCTAGATCAAGGATATAGGTGTGATCAGGCTGCAGTAATAAAACGTTACTTGGATTATCAAGAAATCACAGTTCAAAGGCTGCTGAAAAAAACAAATGGGGTTGTATCAAGGATCCCCAGAAGTGCTATCACAAGATGACAGCAGAAGCCTTGACGCTGCAAGCACAGGATGGCACTAGAGGTGACAGGGCTAAAAATCACAACTCACCAATGGTCAGCTACTGTTCACTAGGAGATTGCAACCTGGGGAGCTGAGTAAAACTGGGTTTAGGGAGAGCAAAGAACAAATATCCAATACGTAATATGTACCAGATACTGCAAATGTGGATATAAGGTGGAACTGCAAATGAATGAGGACTGGGCAAGTAAATACAGCAGTCATGCAGACAGCATTAACAAACATACAGAAGTGACCAAAACCAAACCCAGAGGAGGAAGAAACTCCTGCCATCCACAAAATACTTCTCCCTTGAGAGATCCTGGAACACAGACGACTTGCCACTAGCAACCCCCAGCCCCTGAAAACAAATATGCACTTGCTCTGTTTCCCTAAAGAAGATTTGTGATGCTGACCTTGGGACCCAGAGGTGCACGGAAGGGTTAGCCCAACACCTGAGAAAAGAACTATGTGTAGACAATTTGTACTGTATCATTACTGAGAATGAGCTGCAGTACTTGGCTAATTTGCCTATAAATGTTAGCATCATTGGGACCAATAATACTACTTTGATTAGACTGCTAGGACTTTAATTAGACTAACAATAGATTCTTGGCTTCGCATATAGAAAGGGTTTCTAAAGCTCATGTTAATTGCATGCGGTGTTTGCTCTGATGCCTCGCTCTTGAGGACTACTGTTAACACAGTGCAAGAGTTGACAGAGAATTTGGCAACGAAGACTGTAATTACAATGCACGTTGCCAAGCATTGCTCCACACTGGGCTCCTTGGCATGCCACCCCTGCCAGGCTCCTCAGCGTAAAGGGCTCTTGCAATGGCTTTCCCATCCTTGCCCTGTTACAGCAGCTTCCACCTTCCCATCCGCAAGATGGACATGTTGCAATATATCACTAGAAAATCTTACCTTCTCACAAGCACAACAGGCTGCGAGTTCACTTTCTGTATGACGTATTTTTTAGACATTAGCAAAATTCTGGCCAAACGAAAATAAATTAATTCTGGAAGAAAATGTAGAATATAAGGACAGAGAGTATGGAGAAGGCTGATTCAAGTTATGTAGGCAAAAAAAGGTTTGATCCCATTTTACAAAAGCAGCTATTGTCCTTTCTGATATGCACCTGGTGTACCCATGCAGCATTTAATCCAATTAGATTTTATTCACCGTTAACCCCTGCAGCAAGGAATAAAATCCGGAGCACCGTTTTCACTCACCAGTCCAATTCCAGCATGGCTTGAAAGTGTCTTCAACTCTTCCTGAGCATTTGCATTCCCCATACCCTCAGCAGCTATGCCTCCGTATCTCATTATTTTTACAAATGACTACGTGCCTACCAACAGGCAGTGCAACCCTATCTGCTGTGCACAGCTCAGCAGAGTGAAACTAGGCCGTTTGATCTTGGAGACAAATGGGGAAGGAGGTGGCAATTCAACACAGAAACCTGCCCCGTTCATCCTGAGCTGTAAAATGAGGTTCAGGACGTGGTGTGCAGGGCTGTCCTGCTGCAGGCAGCACTTCCAGGCGCACGACAGCCCTGGCTGCTGTGGGACTCTCTGTGCTCCTTGCAGGTCGCTGGGTGCTGCTTCTCAAGGACAATGACCAGCGACCAAATCAGCCTCTTTGTCTCTATGGGTCCCTGCCTGTCGGAGAAATACCCACGGGTTGTGCTGCATGAAGTTACGCATGGAGCAGTTACTGAAATGATAGCTGCATGTGGCAAAATACAGTGGGAGAAATTAATTCTGACCCGTGACCCGTTCCTCAGAAAGCCAGCACCAGCTCATCATCGCATCCTCTTCTGCTGGGTCTTGCTCCAGGCATGTTCCACAGGATTAATTTTCCCTACAGGTGCATTTTGTTCTATATTGATTTTTCATATGAAAGAAAGCCGAGAATTAAGCTTGCAAAGACTGATCTCTTAACTCTGTTAAATGAGGCCAGCATAGATTCAGTTAGTAGTTCATCTTTCTGAGGCTAGACATTTAAACCATGGCTCTAAGGTGAATTCTTGTGTGTACTTGCTTGGCTTAAAATCAGGAACAGAATTTAAACATCTGCACTTGAGGTTTCTTATTTAATATACCAAGGATTTAATTAGAAAGATGGGAAATTAGAAAGAAGAGTTATAATTGGCTCGCAGGGCAGGGGGTGAGCAGGGGAAAACAAAAAAATTAAAAATCAAACAAATACATTCTGCATGCACTGGGGCCAGGAGCTGACAGAGGGGACCGGCCACTGGGACATGCCATCCTGAGTGGCTGTGAAATGCCGCTCGCTGCCCACCCAAAGTCTGCGATGCTGCCCAGCTGGCCAGGGTAGGAGGGTCTCATCCTGCACGGGCATCCTCACCTTGCTGGGCACCTTTCACTAACTGTGCCATGGGTGAAGCTACTTTCCTCGGCAGGAGGCAGTTTGTTTGCATAAGAAATAGTTCAAGGATAAGTGCCGCTCAACACCAGCAGTTGCTGCAGGAGGAAAAAATAAATAAACTGGGAGGTGTGATGCTTGTTAGCTCCTCGGCTGCAGATTTACTATCTTTCAACAGAAGACAAGATCTGACTTTTGAAAATGCAGCAAAGCCTAGTGACTTATATTCACTGTAAATTTTTTAATCACTGCTCTCTATTTTTCTTCCCAGTCCTGAATTAATTGCCATTAAAAAAACAACCAAACCACCAAAAACAAACCCCAAAAGACAAGTGTACAATTTAGAAGTTTTGTGGCAGTGTTTGCAAATTGCTTTTCTGGGCATGCAAAACACAGAATAAGGCATGATCCTGTAATCAGGAGGCGCCTACCCCCCGCCCCCGAAGGCAGAAGCATTTGAGTTTCCAATACAGCATATAGCAACTACCCACAAAAGCGTGTGACTGCGCAGAGCCCGTTACCAAGGCACACAGGGAGAGGAGGAGGAGGAGGAGGAGGACGAAGGGGCCCTGGCTGGCTGTCGAATATAGAAACTGAGCGATCCGGTTTGAAATCCCTGCCTCGTCTTGTGTTCCTTTTGTGAGCAAACCCCTCTCTGTAAAATGGGGATAAGCCCCTCCGCAGTGCCCGGGGGGGTACAGAACACCAATGCGGCAGGGCCAGGCTTCTCGCTCCTTTGTGAAACATCTCTCTGCCCATCTTAAGGCTTACAGCAAGATAAATATTTCACACCCTTTTACACAGGGAGGGATCAGAGGGGAAAAAGGAAAAAAAAAAATAAAAAAAGAGGTTAAGTCACACATCTTGGAGAATATACCGAGATTTTGCCAGAAGCAGAATCTAGGGCTCAAATCTCCTGTTCCTTCCTGTGCTAGACACAGCTGCCTCAACAGATAAAACAATGCGCAAAGTAACAAACAGCCATTTATTTTATGGGCTATTGTTAAATAATTTGGGCATTTGTACCATTACACTATCCCGGTGCACTGGTCTGTCCCTCGTCTGGAAGTGTTACCCACCCCACTGATACTTGCCTCATCAGGACCCCATGTCTGCAAGTATTTGTATATTGTGATTTCCTCATTAGTCTTAAGTGGCTAAGCAACTTACTAATTATCCACTGTATTCCAAAAGAGTCCTGGGTACAGAGTCATGAAACGAGACCTTACCGTAGTAGGTTCTTCACAGAACAGAAAGTGGTTTACAGCAAGTATTGTGGTGAGGGCTGGGAGAATGTATTAAAAATCACCCATGCCTATTTCATCCTTTGATTTATAATGCGCAAGATCATCAGGTGAACATTTACAGCTCCTAATTTTGACTCAGTCTTCTGCTCTCATCTAAACGCTTGACAGAAAACAGACAATACCATCACCTCTCTACTATGCACAAATATTTGCATAGATTATTGCTACCAGGTTTTCTTCTACCCTGCACCTAGCATGGACATTTAGACCAACAATGACGTGATTGCACGGAGCTTGTAAATCACTGTAAAATATGAATGATATTTATTTATCCCTCCTTTGTACTGGCCACTGAGTTTGGACTCAGTGGAGCAGTGGTAATTGATACTTTGAAGGCTTTAAGCAAAGTGTCCATCCATATGTATGTAGTATGTGACAGTGGGCACAGGCTGAAGGGAAAAACAGCATGCCATGCTTGATGGGACCATCTGGCTGTACCGAAGGTTCACACTGCTGTCTGACACCATCGCTCACCAGAAGCTAGCACTAATCACGAGACACTGGCACTAGCCAAATGTAATTCTCTTTTCCTTCAGCTCTGCCTGTGACAAGTGCGGTTGGTCCCAGTATCACACCATCAGGAGAAGCTCGTCAGCCTTCCCCTGTAGATCCCTTTCCTGCTGCTATTGCATAAAAGCACCATATGAACGAACCACGACGGTGGCAATGGACCCCGACAACTGCTGCGCCTGCAGCAGCTCTACCGTAAAGAGAGAGCTTTTTGCCTTACAGCCTTCCCTCCCTTTTTGCTATGCTGCCAGTGCTCAGTGTGCAGCTCGGGGGCAAGCTCCGCAGCAGAGGCCAGCATTGCGGCCGCTGGTGAGGCTAGAGCGCTGCATGAACTGCATAGCATGGAAAAAAAATTTGGAAATCCATACT
The DNA here is from genome assembly GCA_013401315.1 of Balaeniceps rex. Classification (NCBI taxonomy): domain Eukaryota; kingdom Metazoa; phylum Chordata; class Aves; order Pelecaniformes; family Balaenicipitidae; genus Balaeniceps; species Balaeniceps rex. Next base: position 63,314 of record VYZW01052468.1, read on the forward strand.
GCATCAAAGAAATACAAGATTTTCCCTTGTTAATGAGAAACTCAATGGCATATGGACAAAAATAACTCAGTGTACTGCTCTTACTAGCAAAACCTTTCGTGGTGGGGACGTTTAATACACTTTTTACCCTTGTAGAAAAAACTAGTGAGGAGCACCTGGACGAACCGTTGTGATGGAATTAAATACCAGATTTTCTCCATTGTAAATAAAGTTCTTCATCCTACCCGTTTCTGCAAAAACTTATTTGTACTGCTACTTTATGTTTCTTGAGGGGGAAAGGGAAAACACTGTTGTGGCAGGTTAATAGGGGTTGGCTTCGTTTATGAGAAGGTAATGAAAGTAACAGCAACAATTTAACAGGCTGAATGTTATTGATGGGAAGAATGCTTTGCAGCATGGAAATGAGGGGAAAGGCCTTTACAAATCTAGTTTTCTTTTCAATACTGGCTCTACCTTTTCTGCTGCAATTCCTTTAAATTTCTACTGCCTCCGTATCCTTCTCGTATAAAATAATATATCTCCTCCTTAAAGTTATGTAGGGTTTGCACAACTCTGTGTTGTGCAAAACACACTACACAGCTGAAAACCACTACACTCACTGCAAAGCACCAACTACCCAAATACTTTGGGTGTTTAATTTCTTTTTTAAGAGCTTTGTACTTCAGGATCTGGTAAGCCTGCACATTTCTGGGAGTCAAAAGGCTCTAGGTCAGCTCTTTAACCATGACATCAGCAGACGGCTGATGAGTGATCACAGCTGAGGAAGAGGCCCTCAGCTCCTGGTAATGAATGCTACAAGCATTTTGACGCATTTGGGCAGCCAGACCAAGCTCTCTGCGGGTAGGCTGGGTGCAGCTGGGGCAAACAGCATCTTTACTTGCATAGCTGCAAATCTGAAAGCATGGATTAATGGATCTGCCTGCGTGCGGCTGCCCTCCTGTGCACTTCATGGCTTATAAACTCCTAAAGCACAGCAGCTGTAACCTGTTTTGAATGGCACCTCTTTCATCGGAGCCACCATCCTTCCTACAGCCCTCGCCAGTCCAGCATTACAGACTAGTATCAGAGTTGAGTCTAGCACTACCAGTTCTATGGACTAGAAGAAATAATGACATTTATGAATTTAACAAACAAGACAGAAGTTATGAATTTAATGATCCGGGAGCCAGTCTTGAGTTATGCAAAATACATTGAGTTAGGTATTCACAAAATTGCTTCAGCATAATTGTCAGCACGTGGATTGTTTGCAAACAGCTAGCACAAACTACTTAGTGTTAATCATTTGTTCCATGACATAGTTAGTCATGCACTATTTCTGCTTCTTGAGTGGGTGATTGTATCCTCCTAAAGGAGAGGGTAAGAACCAGCGAAAATGAAGCACGCCCTGGGAGTTTAACATGGATAAGCGCTCGTGATAAAATACGGAAGCGTCATGTCTCACTAATCTCAGCAAGACATTTGTGTCTATCCATCTCCATGCAAATAATCCGCGATGACTCTGCAGAGTCTGGTGAACCAAGCCTGGGGACGAGGAATTCACATCAACTATTTTTGGCACCGTGATTCTTTTTAACTCTCTGAAGAAGGGGAAGTGTTGCAGAGGAGTATCTAATTACCCCAGACAACCTGAAAGGAAGGGATGACAGACCACCGCTCCTATGAGTTTGGCAAGAACATATGATGAAAGCTGCTGTCTCTCTCTGCAGGAAACGGTACTGCTTCAGGGAGAGAGAACCTATAATTAAAAAATCACAAAAAATGTATATTCCCTGAAGAAATAGGAACTTTTTTTTTCCTTTCCTCATTTCAGTTTTCTCTGTTTACATGATGCTAGAACCTGAATGCAAGCCTTGGTCAGTTTTCCAAAAGATGAATTATACTTCTACACATTTCCGTGACCTGGGATGGAACTAAGGAAGGTGAAAAAGCGCAAGCTCCAAATTTTGTTGTAATACTGCATTGATATTTCGCATCAACACAGAGGCTGCACTGCCCTGTCTGAGCAAGGGAACGGAACTATACCGTAAAATTCCCTGCTTAAAACCCTTTACCACGTACCACACAGAACACCAGGATGTATTATTAATACATTGGAGTGAAACAGCCAGCCAGCTGCAAGAATAAAAGGGAGAGAGAGACACGCACAGAAAGCACAATCTTCTGTGAAAGGTTTGCTTTTCTTTTCTGAAAGGTAAGCGACATTTGGAGATCATGCTTAAAATGACTGAAGATTTTACACATGCTTGAGCATATTGATTGACACACATGTGGACTGTTAAACTGGGTGGGGGGGACACCAGGTGAAGAGGTGCGAAGGCTGCTGGAACACCCCCCTCCAAGCTCACGGTGAAGGCAAGGGGAATTACCCCACCAGGAGGGCAGTGTCGGTCTCCTGGCCCATGCCGTGCGACTGGAAGCACCGCTCAGGTCTGATAAAGTCCTCTGCAAAAAAAGATTTCATGCACAGCAGGGAACTTGCTGTCTGGGCTGGCTGTTTTTTCCTCTCACCGCTAATACTGTTAAAAAGAGTGGATGCCGCAGCACCCACGACAGCTCCAATGGCAACCACATCGTCATTACATTGGGCAGTGGTCAAACGGGCACGCAGACTCAGCGCGTCATTTACAGACAGGCAATGGGTTGCTGCCGATTTTGACAGCCTTGGACAACTTTTAACCTTCCAGAGGAAACTTCTGACAAAGCAAGGAAATTCAGGTGGACTTCTCCATGCCTGGACTGGTAGACCAGTAACTATTCCAGTACTCAGCCCAGTGTATTTTCCCATACGTTTTTAACTGTGTTGGAGAAGACTGAATTTCCCATTTGAGTCCCCTGTTCAATGGTCCGACTGCATACTCATTTCTCCCCCTCTTACTGACAATAATAAGCCATTTTGCTGCTTATTATTCTCTAATAAGATTGTAATAATTTTGTATGACTCTCGGAAGACATGCATTTGGTCTCATAGTGCTGGCATAATACAGATCCACAAAAAGATTAATTGTCTGAATTATCCTTGATCTTAAGTCAGTGAATGGCTTTCTATAGATTTTTAAGTGAAGGGAACTCTCTGGTGAAAATAAGGCAAAGTCAGGTAAAATTAAAGGTTAAAGCTGATAGAAGTGTTAAGTTCACTTATGAATATAGTTCTAATATCATGGCAACAAGCCATGAATCCTGTTGGACTAGTTCCTCATCCTAAGCAAAGCCATACCACACTTAATGAACAGGAAGTCTGAATATATTGGTTTTTTTTTTTAATGATGCCAATTGCATTAGAAACAACACATAGATACTCACATGAATGAAATGATTTGCTTCAGCTGTCCCTGTTCTCCTCAACATTTGCTTTTCATGAACATTCCAGTAATCAAATTACACTAGGAAAAATGCTCATAGAAAATGAACAGCAAAACCGAACACTTGCAGTTATTTGCAAGTTCCAGCTTCCATGTGTATCTCCAATTCCTGTGTTTATCAGATTGGAAGAGAAAAAAAAAATCATGTGGCTTAGCCAAACAACCAAAACCATATCTCAAGCTGGTCCCTATTCAAAGCCAGTGAAGTAAAAGGAAGCACTTTCATACATTTTTTTGGAAGGCTCTGGGATGCAGTTATTCCTAATGCTTATATTGTTCGTGCTTGTTCCAGAAATTTCAGGTGGTATTCAGGCAGAAAAAAAGGTCTGTGATTATCAGATGTATTATTCACTGTGAATTCTCACTTTGTTTTCCTCGTAAAGTACACTTCTGGGGAGGAATACAAGAGCAGTATGATCTAGGCAACAAGCTCCCATTCTCTGTCAAGCAAAGCATCTTTCTTATGCTAATCATGTGGTATGGTGCATCCCACCACAGGTCTCAATTTGCTATTTATTCTTTTGCTGTAAACCTGCAAGGGTTGTGAATGCCCAAGGAGGACATCACAGCACAGCTAACTTTCACATAACTACATGTTACATATTTATATGCACTGTCAAAATGGTGGGAAGATACAAAATTGAGTTTCACTGGAATCTAGCAGGCTGAGCTATTTATAAATAAGTGTCTTATTTTTGGTGCTCTTCAGAGAATGTGATGAACAGTGAGTGATGAGCAATTTATGTTGCTGATCATTTGTATCACAATAGAGCCTTGCGGTCTTTTTCTGGAGTCAAGACTCTGTTAATTTAGGACCTCTATTATCCTACAGTGGAACACAGGACTTCAGAACAAAGACCAATGGGCAAGATTAAGAAAAGGTGAAATGAGCATGCTGCACTGAAAATGGAAGAGTAGGTAGAAAATGGCACAGCTGAAAAAAAATTGAGGGTTCCTGGGGATTCTGGGCATCAATATTCAAAACAGACCAATCACCCATCTCTCTTTCTCAAAAGAAACTCTCAGTGTGAGGATTCCTTTACCACAAGTATTCTGCACTGAAGGATTTTCTGTTTATACAATGAAAGATAACATTAAATGAAATATGGCACAATGAATGTGAAATAAATGCCGTTAGAAGGATTACACGCTCTAAGGAGATCTTAGGGGTACAACTGAATGAAAAAAGCAGGTTTTAATTAACAAGTGTGTAAGTACCCTGTACTATGTAAATAATTAATGTGTATAAAAAGATGATCATAAGGGTGACTGAATAATCACTTTGGCTTGCCTGTGTTGACTGCTGATGCAAGATTCCTAATCAGAGGCCACAAGAGTATTGTTAACCATACCAGCCTACCCAGCCTATTTCTACACTGATACATTGTCATATGAACTTTTAAAGAGGCGATTAATAGGTGTTTTTTTCTCCCCCGAATCTCTGAGGAACAAACACTGATGCCATGTTTTATCATTTCCCCCCCCATTAGCTCTGCAGTAGACAATTTTACAGATGCCAGTGGGAGTTTGGCATGACCTGCCCCTCTGTGTGGTCGGAAGGTAGCTGGTAGCAGCAGCAGATCCTTTGCCTGCCACACCAGGCAGTGCAATTGGTTTTGCAGAACTGGCAATGAAGGTGGGATGTGGGGACCATACAGCACCACAGCATGTCCTTCTGCTGTCCTGGAGTGAGGAAACATCGCTAAAAGTTACTGCTGCAGGTTGTGTGCTTGGTGGGTGACTGGGGAAAGAGAGACGGCAGAAGAGCAGAGCCTTCCTTCAAAACGTTGCTTGGTTTTGTACTCTGGAAATAAGCTCCTTGAAACTCCTGTTTGGCAAGTGCAACATGGTGCAATGACATCTGAAGTGTTCATGTCTCAAAGCTTAGACCAAAAATAATCAATGATTTTTGCCTTAACTGTTTACCTACATTTGCCTCAAGGCTGTTACTGGGTATGTATCTGTCCCCTTGGAGCTCTATAGTTTATCACCTATCACATGCAATTTAAACAGAGGAAACCCAGGCACGTAACTCCTGCATCTTGTTGCCCTTCCAATGTAGGAGTAAAATCAACTCATTGGTATTAGCATACTAAGAAAATGTAAATCACAGCTAAAACAGTTCAGCACACTCTTGAAAGAGGGCAGCTATCAGCTCCAAGTAAAGGTTAGATCTATTTTTCCCAGGCTCTGATGCTTACGTTGAGCACAGTAAATCCTTAAAAACAACTGGAGCCGTGTAGCTGATACATAGGAGTGAGCCTTACACACTGAGAAAGTGGCGAATAATTATGCTTTCATCTAAAATAGCAGTGGAAAATTATCAAACTGTGAACTCGTAATACTGACTTTTCATCTGATTTGCAAAAAAAAGTTCTTTGTAAGCCAGTTTGAGTGAGTACACTATTAAGATGAGTGTAATGTAACTGCTTTATCAGTAGCATCACTGAGAAAACCTGGTGCATAATACAGCAGCTCTTTCTGGCTATTAATCGCTGTGTCTAATAGTTCTTTCCTTGCAACAAATGCAAAACTTCATTTTTAAAATCTCAGTTTATGCTTGAAGATCTATCTCGTCTTTTAACTCTGTCTTAAGTTAGAAAGCCTTGTAAAACATCTTACGAACAGCATGGGCAATCATTTCCTTCACAGTCTTAAAAAAGCTGGAAGCGGAATAGCATGCCTTTAGGGAAATACTAAGAGTTTAAAATATGCCTGTGCAGCATATTCATAGATTTTTATAATGCATTTCAAATACTTTCCACATTGTAAAACAGGCTTTGGAAACTATCATCACAGATGAAAGCTGGTGAAGAAAAAGTAATAAAAATACTGTAGCAAGAAAAGGGAAAAATGGTGTCTGCTTCTGAATTCCCTAACATTTGATTTCTCCTATGTAATAATAACAATCAAACGATCACAGTAATTTCCCCATTTACTGTGCTTTAGTGGCAGCTGAGGGTGCCCCTGTGTTCACGTTCACTCTTCTCCCCTTCCCTCTCCACCTCCCCATCTGCTGCCTGCAGCCATGCAGATTCAGGTGACTGAAACGTTTCAGATAAAAGTTAATTAGCCAGCACCCTGCACACCAGATNCAGCCCCCTGCACACCAGATCTTTTCAAACCAGTGCCAAGAGGAAACCTTCCAGTCAGCTCCTGAGGGCTCTCCCAGTTCACCACTCCCGCAAGGGTGCAGTCCATTGCAAGGGAGACTCCGTGCAGCAAGGCACACCTGGGAGGTTCAGCATCATCTCTCAGCTTGCTGATGACATACCTCACAGAGATAGGGATGTCTGCTTAGCACTGTAGCGGTACACACATGCTCTTTGCTTATACCAACAGGGTATATATATGCTACAGAGATGCAAGACGCTCGTGAACGGCTGTGTTGTACTACGCTGTGGGGAAAGGATACAGTAAGCTCAGGACAGAGTGGTGAACATCAAGCCTGAACAGAAGTATGTTTTGAAAGCCTGTCTACAGCCAAAACCAAGTCCCAAGGCCAGCTGCACATAAACAATTGGTTGCAATGCCCTGCAAAGGCAGCACGTAACAATTACTGTGGTTTATTGTGGTTTGTGGTATGTCGTGCTGTCAAGTCCCTTCTCAGTTCTTCAAGTAGTTGTCCATAATTACTGAGAGTAATGTTGGTAGCTTGATGTGACAGCTGTGAAGCACTCAGGGCCATATTGTGAACTTCTTAGTCACACTGACAAGGAGTCCCTTGCACAAATGGTTTTGCTGGAGTGTGACTCCCTTAATAAATGAATCATCTATCATTGCTGCCTACTCAAGCTTAAATCTTTCTCCCAGTTCTGCTGTTACTTCCACCATCTGCACATCCTCTCCCCATGGTGGTGAGAACCAATTTAGCTGATCGATGGGGTGTTTGGGAAAACGGGGAGACCTTCAGGGCCAGACCAGAAGTAAGGAACAGTCGCTGTTGTCCAAAGCTGCAATCCTGAAGCCGCTGTGCTTGAACGTGCTCCCATTTCTT
>VYZW01052472.1:1903-26403 GCA_013401315.1 Balaeniceps rex
AAACCAAGATTTATTTAACTTTTTTTTTTCCCCTATCAGTAAACCTTAAACAGCAAAACATCATTCTTGATGCACTTCTCCTACTTCCCTGAAGTCCTCTGTAACATAGGGTGACCAGTACTGCCAAATATTCTAGAGGAGAATGAATTATTTATGTCCATAACTCACTTTTTAAATATTTGGAAAACCTTTAACAATTTAGAATTTTGTTTTACTAGTTTATGAGTAAGAACTTGAAAATTCTTCTGCACCAACACGTCAGTACAAGGTAGAACAATTTACATGGTGGACTGAACTAAAATATACTTTTCTCCTCTACCAAGGAGGGAGTGGTAAAAAATGTTGGAGCTGGGAATTTTTCTATGAAAGAGATAACTGTGCAGTAAATATCCTATTGTAAATCATCTGCCAAATAAGCTAGTGAGCTAAAAGCAGCACTGATCTTATCTGCAGAGCTAGCCACTTTTTTTGTCCCTTAAGGCATGAAAATACTTGAGACAAAATCCAAAAATCAGAAGCCTATTAGAGGTCATTAATTAAAATTAATTAATTTTTTTTTATGCTGTGGCTGCTCCCAGCTATATCTTAACTTAGTTAATAGTAACTTACTGTTATAATCTAAATTGCACAGAATGCTGAAATATTAAAATGTAGAGAAAGAAAAAGATAATTTAATCACAGCTATAAAATGCTTTCCTACATTTGGAGGATCCAGTTCAGAAACAGAAAAAGGATGACCACAAAATAAAGCAAACACAAATCACCTCAAAGACAAAATATTTTTATTTCATATTATCTAGTACACTAACAAAAAGAATAATTGTCAGCCTTGGCACTGAAATCTCAGGCTGGCCTTCAGGGCTGCAAGGGGTTCAGATGCATCAGAGGCTTGCCAAGGCTTAATTAAGTAGTGGAAGGTTACTGAGTGCCTGGTATCTAACTTAGTGAGTCCATACTGCCAGACCCGCTGACCTATTTGAGGACTCAATTAAAAGCTATCAAAGACTGGAGCAGGGAGGAAAGCAGATCAGTAGATGCTAGCTTGGATCCCCTCTGTTACATGGAGTTTCAGCGTAGCAGGTTAGGATGCCAGTGACACGAAATACGGTCCTAATCACCGTCACACCATGCAGCAGAGCACCTTGCAAAACCAAGAGGCAACAGATTACAAGAAACAATATTGGGGCCAGTGGGCTTGTCAACAGCTCCTATTAGAAAGATGTAGCTTTCAGCTGCTCTCATTTGAAGGAAGAAAAGGAGCAGGTAATGGCTGGAAGATGTTACAGGAGAGACCACTGCCTAGAGCAGCCTCAGAGACTTTTCCTCTCTCCTCTCCCTGCAGGCTCTTACTCCCCTAGTGAAGCTGCAGTGATATGGGATAGCTGCAGGTGAACACCTCTGAGAGAAACTAACTGACCTTGTACTCGTGTGGAGTTGGAGAAGCTGAGAATATCTCTAAGTTAAAGAACAACATCTGTGTCAGATAATAGTAAAATATATGTTACTTATTTTCCTTTCTCTCAAGTCATTGGCTTTATTAGTATTACTTAGTCTGCCATAAAAAATGACACTAACTGGACAGCCTTTGGTTGCGGAGGCTGTATTTACTCCTCTTCTCTTCTCTGTTATATTACAAGCAAAGACAGAATTACAAACAGCAGAATTAATGGGCCCAAAAAGGAAATGGAACTGAATGCATCCCAAACTGGGCAATTTTAGAAATCTAAGCTCATAATTTATATTTAGGGATAAACTGAAACTTAAGTCTAGCATAAAATTAAAAAATATATCCAGTATAACATAAAATCATTAGACATATATATTTATGAAACCTGATCTGTTCTAATTTTATACCCGAATCTTGATGTTCTGTACATATGATAGGAAACAGATGAAAAATCTTATATGCATAGTAAAAAGCCTTAGATTTTTTTGTCCTTTTAAATAAAGTACTTCCTGGGGCTTGATGGAAAAAGAAAAAAAATCTTCATTTAAAAATAACTGTGGCTTGGCAAGGTGGTATAAGTGGTTTAGCAATTTAAAATAACAGTGTCACACCTAGAAAAGCTGGGTACTTTTTTACAGAAAGAAATGAGTGACACAGCTTTTGCCAGGAAAATTATGCAAATGGTTCAAAGGACATCTACTCATAAGTTCCCTATTTCACGCAGCACAAGAGAGCCTATTTAAACTGAAAAATATCTGAAAAGTTGCAAGTNCCTCTCTCCTCCATGATTTTGTTATCGTTGTCTGTGTGGGAAACCTGACACTGTGTCCCACACTGAAAATATATACTATATATATAAAAATATATTCTCATATATATTTTCCCTTCACTGTCAGGAGAGAGAGAGAGAGATATATCCTTCTCATTAGGTAATGTAAAAAGACCTGTAAGTAGATGTAAACAATTGAAGTCAATTTACATGGCATGACAGCCCTAAATACAAATAAGAATCGGGCAGTAAGACATGTAAATTAATTTAATATGGGTATGAAAGCCTCTACAGAGCTAAAGAAGTATTTTGAGCAATGTCTGCAAGCACTCATTGTTACACAGAGTTAAAACATTCAGCCTTTGAACTATGCCTACCTGGCTTGCTATTTCTGAAGCCCTTTTGACCCGTTGTATTTCAGGAGTATATGGGCCAACTTGCATCCCTTTTCCTATAATTTCAGTCTCCAGATCCTTTTTATATTCTTTCTGAAAAAAAAAGAAGGAAAAAAAAACATAACTAATTCTACAGTTATTTGTACATGCTGTCTTCAAAGCTATTCTGATAGCACTGGTCAGACTTTAAAATAAATACTTTGATTTCTTTAATTTATTTTTTTTTATTGTGCACTGCTGATTCCTTTTAGCCCAAGTATGTTCAAGAAGATTTTGTATTTTTAACACCTCATTGTGTTTTACTTCCAAAATAATCTTAAGAGATTCATTCTGTACTCACCTGGCTTACAATTTCAGAAGCTTTTTTGGCTCGTTGTATATCAGGGGTATCCATGCCCACTTCCATTCCCTTTCCTTTAATTTCTTTCTCCAAATCTTTCTTGTATTCTTTCTGAAAAGAATAGCATTGGAAATACTCACATGTCTGACAGCCAAATTCTTAAATTGTGCCTACATTAATCTGTGAGAGTCCACTGAACAGCATTCTTAAACACCAAATAACTTTTGATTCAACAGCATTAGCTTTATAGGATCTGTCTACAAGACACCTGTGCTGTAGCTGCTGATGAGTTAAAAAATTCTTTTAACAGACTGTTTACTTCAAATCTGACATAGCCTTTCACATCTACCTGTCTCTGCAGCTTTGGCAGCCACAATCACAGACACATGTAGATGAGACTTTCTCCCTCGGCTGTGCTTTGCAAGACTGGGGTCATAAGGCTTTAGCATCTCTCTAACTCTGTTTATCATTTGGCCCTAACTAAACAAGCAGATATTTAGACCTAAAAGCAGTAGGGCCCACAGCTACTGAACACAGCCCAGGCCAGGCGTGGTTCGTGAAGAACAAGCGCCACCTGCAAAAGATGACGGAAAGGTCAAAGTTCTGGGAAGTCTTAACTTTCCCCTGTATGCTGATTATGTGACTTTTAGACTCTATGCAGCTCAACGGATTAGGTATTTGGTGAATTTTGTGGCATTGCTACTGCCTAGATTCATCACCACCTGGAATTCTCAATGACAATAATTTGTTGCATCCAGTCAAATGGAAAGCTTGTACCAGGTGCAGTACTGACCATGCTTGCAATTTCAGAAGCTTTCTTGGCTCGTCTTATCTCAGGAGTATCTGGACCAACTTGCATGCCCCTTCCTTTAATTTCAGTTTCCAGGTCTTTCTTGTATTGTTTCTGTGAAGATAAAACTTCATACTTTATATTCACAATAGCCAGAGAGTTACAGCTAGATTTTTGCACAAGAGGTCCAATTTGAGATTTAGAGTCAATCAAAAATCCCAAGTTAAGAGTCACGACTCTCAAGAGTCTTGGCAAGCTTTTGTCAGGAAAGCACATAACAAACTACAGGAGGAAAACTTGAGGAGATATTCACTGAATGCACAAAACTCTACCACTGAATTTTTAATTTGGCAGAAGGTGGGGAGAAATCAGTCCATACAGCTTGCTACAATTATCCTCTAAAGTAAAGGGGAAGTTTAGCTCTGCAGAACATAGTGTAATAAGGTGGTACTTGGTGCCACCCTAATTGAAACACATTTTATTTTTAGGAAAATATTTTATTTATGAAAAGACTACATGTTAGAAATTTAATACCATACAGAATTGTTTCCAGTGAACTTTCAGAGCAGGAAGTTGTAGTTTATTCATTTAATAGGTCTTTCCTGAACCACAGCCATTAGGCAAGTGGCAGTACTCATCCATGATTGCTGCTTTTTCCCCACAACATAAATTATAAATAACCAATAACCAGGAAACAAATTAATATTTCATCTTCAGCTTATCCAAGCAAGGATATAGTTTTTGTTCATCAGCAAATGATATTAAAATATAATACTGAAATATTGTATACAGTAATTGTACTTTTTTTTAATAAAAAATTAAAAGATCTCAGGCAGTGCTATTTCAAGTAGTAATCATTCTTTTCTATTATAGTTTATCTCTGCCTGTGGAAAATGGGGTGTTTTTTCAAAATAAATACATATAATTAAAATATTTTCTTCTTACTTTTCCTTATTGTTTGTTAACTATTTTTTAGGTTGTACATTACTTAGAAGAAGAAAAAAATCCTTCTATTCAATGCAATGGTCTGATCAATTATAGCATAAAGTTACAAGAACAAGAGCAAAAAGACTTTCAGTCTTCCATCGCTGTCTCAGTCTGATGTGGAAATAGAAGTGATAAAACAAATCTCTACTTCCCAAACCACCTTTTTTTGCAAAAAGTATAAGTTAATGTGTGAGAAGACATCACCTCTCTCTTCCTCTCTGCTAAAGGTGGAATGGCAGATGTTTTCTCCTAGCTTCCTATTGCGTAAAACACCAAGGAAAAGATAATCCTGGGAGTTACAGCTATATATTCCTGCACTTGTTTACAGTGTAAAGGTTGGCCCTATGCATAGCATTCCCTCTGGTTCTTATGACTTTGTATGTGTATGTGTGCAAATAAACATATATATACACACATTAAATGAATATGAAAATATATAAATGTATAAAATAAATATATGTATTGCTCTGAAAGAATGACTCCACGAAGATGTAAAGTGCAGCATGAGCTTTGCCTTCCCTCTTCCCTCCCCACACCCTCCAGCCCCACTGCCGCTTCCCAGGCAGCCTGTGCAAGCTCATCCACAGGAGCTGCAGCCATGCCAGCTTTGGAGCTTGCAGCTCTGCTGAGCACACAGGCAGGCTTGCCAAGCACATGAGTTCCTCAGGGTGGTCTTCAAGAGACAGTACACAGGTCGAGGAGTCTTCCACTTCCACTCCCAGCCCTTCACTGTCTACTGACCCCACTAACAATTTCCATTGACCTTTTAATTGCCTGAAAATCTGAAATATTTGTCATAAGTTGTTTTTTTTCCAGAGCTTTTCTATATTCTTAAAGCAAAACGGAAATAGCCTTAGTTTTAATACTTATGTATTTCATTGTAGATTATGTAAAAAAAAAAGAAATATTTTCAGTAGAGTATAACGTAAAGACTGAACTTTCTGTGACATCAATAACCTTGACTAGCATAACATACCTCATTTAGTATCTGAGCTGCGTTTTTCACTCTAATCAAATCTGGTGTATCTTCAAACACTGTCATTCCTTTTCCTTTCATCCCTTCTTCCAAATCTTTTCTATATTCTTTCTAAGGATTTTTTAAAAAAAGAGAGATTTCTTCACTTAATATTGTGCACAAGACCTTGAAAAGAAATGCCACTTATTAAATGTCTGAAGGGTGTCTTTGAAATTTCTATGAAATATGAATTAGCTGAAGTACAGGTTTCAGAGTTAAAATAGAATTGGAAATTATGAAATCAAAAGGTACAATGTTGAAAAAGTGAAAAGGTTTTAATGCAGTCATGTAGTCATGTATTTTCCTGTTGTGCTCTTGAAAAGTAGTCCTCTCCTATACGGCACTGGCACATTGTTTAGGGGCCTCAGCTGCCTCTCTACAGACATTTTAACTGCAGTAGCATTTGCTTTTCCAGGCCAACATACGCTGTGCTGCAGTTTTTACCTCTGTTCCTCTAACGGCACCACAATCAGGATCGATGCCCTGAAGGCTATACTAGGACCTGTTAAGATGACTGCTTGATAAATTATAATGTAGAAGCAATATTCCTATCATATCACTTCTGTGCCCCTCAGACATGCACTGATATGATCTATCAACATCTAGCACTGCAGCCTCCAGAGTACTCAAATGTTCAGTATAAAATTAAAAGCACACTAGAATGTACCCATGGACATTTGGTTCTTTTTCTTCCCAATTCCTAGAGAGCTGATGTAAGCCCACTGAAGTTAAATTTTTGTAAGGATTTTTAATTGCTTTTCCCATCTCCAGGCTTGGGTTAGGTTTTTTTAAGCAAGGAAACTAGAAAAAATATAAAGAAAATATTTTTGGAAGGATTTATATAGACACGAATTAACACTCCTAATCATATATTAAATTTCATAAGTAGTGGTGACCACCTTTGTCTCTGTATAAGCTCTTTATTTAAACAAAAGGAAACCAGGTATTTTTAAAGAGGCTTCTCTCTATCATCAGAAGCATGTCCTACAACAAGCAGAAAACAAGTTCTATTAATTTAGAATTATTAAATTCAGCTATCTCTTCTGAAGGAGTCATGAATGTGGTTCCAGAGAAGAAAGTTCTTATTGGTACAAAATGCAAAATATTTGCAGAATTCTCTACAGTGGGAAGGCAACAGAATAAGCTGGAACACAGCAGACACTTTAAAAAAAAAAAAACTAATTGAACGAATAATTCATTTTTTAATAACTCCAGGTTCTCCTTCTTGTTTCATGCAGTATCTATCTAAAGTTTGTTACAAACCTTCACACAAAAATACTGAGCTACATCCTTGACTATGAAGAAATACATCATTTTGCTGAATCTTTGGGTTTGGAATCTGTTCCTCAAATGTGGATATAAAATCATCTGAAATTCGTGCAGTTATGCATTAAAATACAGTTTCCATTTTCTCATATTCTTCCCCGCTGGCTTACAAGCATGGTTTACTCCCTAAGTAATGAGTCATAAAACTTAAGGAGGTAAGAATTAGGGAACATCTTAGTGCATGTAACACTATGGAGGGAAAAAATTTTCAAAGGTGAACATTTACAGCACATCTGCAAGTATGCATGCACTAACCACTTCTGTGCACATTCAGCATGCAGCAAAATTAACTCAATGAAATGCAAGCATTTGCATTTTTCCCTAGTTAGTAGGCATACATGAGACATGTACGCTGTATTGGGTTTGCATGGCAAAGTTTTGGCAGCGGGGGAGCTACAGGGGTGGCTTCTGTGAGAAGGTGCTAGAAGCTTCCCCTGTGTCCGACAGAGCCAATGCCAGCCGGCTCCAAGATGGACCCGCCGCTGGCCAAGGCTGAGCCAATCAGGGACGGGGGTAGCGGCTCTGTGATAACATATTTAAGAANGTGGATATAAAATCATCTGAAATTCGTGCAGTTATGCATTAAAATACAGTTTCCATTTTCTCATATTCTTCCCCGCTGGCTTACAAGCATGGTTTACTCCCTAAGTAATGAGTCATAAAACTTAAGGAGGTAAGAATTAGGGAACATCTTAGTGCATGTAACACTATGGAGGGAAAAAATTTTCAAAGGTGAACATTTACAGCACATCTGCAAGTATGCATGCACTAACCACTTCTGTGCACATTCAGCATGCAGCAAAATTAACTCAATGAAATGCAAGCATTTGCATTTTTCCCTAGTTAGTAGGCATACATGAGACATGTACGCTGTATTGGGTTTGCATGGCAAAGTTTTGGCAGCGGGGGAGCTACAGGGGTGGCTTCTGTGAGAAGGTGCTAGAAGCTTCCCCTGTGTCCGACAGAGCCAATGCCAGCCGGCTCCAAGATGGACCCGCCGCTGGCCAAGGCTGAGCCAATCAGTGACGGTGGTAGCGCCTCTGTGATAACATATTTAAGAAGGGGGAAGAAAAACAACAGGACACAAAACTGCAGCTGGAGTGAGGAGTGAGAATATGTGAGAGGAACATCTATGCAGACACCAAGGTCAGTGAAGAAGGAGGGGGAGGAGGTGCTCCAGGTGCCGGAGCAGAGATTCCCCTGCAGCCCCTGGCGAAGACCATGGTGAGGCAGGCTGTCCCCCTGCAGCCCATGGAGGTCCATGGTGGAGAAGATATCCACCTGCAGCCTGTGGAGGACCCCACGCTGGAGCAGGTGGATGCCCGAAGGAGGCTGTGACCCTGTGGGAAGCCCATGCTGGAGCAGGCTCCTGGCAGGACCTGTGGCCCCATGGAGAGAGAGGAGCCCATGCTGGAGCAGGTTTTCTGACAGGACTTGTGACCCCACGCTGGAGCAGTCTGCTCCTGAAGGACTGCACCCCGTGGAAGGGACCCACACTGGAGCAGTTCGTGAAGAAATGTAGCCTGTGGGAAGGACCCACGTTGGAGAAGTTTGTGGAGGACTGTCTCCCATGGGAGGGACCCTAGACTGGAGCCGGGGAAGAGTGTGAGGAGTCCTCACCTTGAGGAGGAAGGAGCGGCACAGAATGGTGTTGCACAAACTAGACCTAACTTGAGACTTGTCTACCTGACAGCCAAGCTTATCAGAATAAATTATTTATTAGAGGATGAATAATAAAGAAATATCTGAAAAGAAAATCTTTTCTTTACCCATATGAAATCTAGCGTAGACTGGGATAAGTTGTTTAAGGAACAAGGAAAGGAACAAGGTTCAAGGGTTTTTAATTTTCGCATCCTCAATTCATTCACCTAGGCCACAGCAAAAACATCAATTCTTAATACATTAAATATAAACAAGGTACTATTGGCTCCTAAATTCAAATAAAGGGTATCTAGCAACTCTGATATTTCTAACTATGAATTTTGCTGATATATTTACTTCTAAATTTGGTCAAGTAGTAAGCCTAATCTGTAGAACCAACCAATACTCAAAACGTAACATGAAAACAGTTTTGAACAACAATATAAAAAGACTAAAGACAGAAGGATTCTCAGTTATGGGAAAAAAGTGATTTAATTTATAACGCCACACACAACTGCAGAAAATTGGACAAATATTAAAGAAACAGTAGGCATACAGAAAACCTGCACCTTCGAACAAAATTTGCTTAAAGCAGATTATGTAATATCACAGCCATATTATGGAATTTATTCTTCTTTATTTTCATCCATAACATGTATGATAGATAATTATTTCAATTAAATTAGTTAAAAGTGACTACACACAGCTCAAGGCATCCATATAACCACAACAGACTATCATATACCTGAAATAATTACTCAAAATTAAAAACTGCCATCTGGACACTGACAGAAATCCTCCTTTCGACCCCCTCATCTATCTGGAAAGCAAACTCCAGTCCCTCTCCAAAACCCTACCAAACAGGTGTCTTTTGCAGCATGCCTGGAAGGTCACCAAATTTGGGCTATTTGAACCCAGGGTAAGAACAAATTCCAAAACTGAGGCCCTCAGAAGGAATGTCCTGCCAACGATCCATTTTCTATGGAGTCATCTGATTTGTTCATTTAACTCTGTTTTTCTGGTTCAGGTGTGCTGAGCTGTATCATTTCCTTATATTCATAAGTAAACTTCAAAAAGTATCTATTCTTACGACAGGACTATTCAGAGTATACAATGACACGCCACAATTTTTACGCATGAAGTCACTTTTGTATTTAGCTACCAAGTTAACTGTAAGTTGTTCAGCACTAAGTAGCTTGTAGTGATGCTGTTTATTGCTCATTTACATCTTAACAACAAAAAAAAAGAAACAAAAATCCTCTACCTCTTTCAGAAGGCTAGTGACTTGTTTTATATGCAAAAACTCCGGGGTCTTGTCTAAATCCATTGAGGGTCTTCCCTTGATCCCTTCTTCAAAATCTTTGCGATACATTTTCTATTGAAGCAAAACCAACAAATAGTGGTACATGCATGTGCATTTCCAAGCATATTTCAGAAAAAACACTGTAAGCAGACCCAGAAATGAGCTGTGCTATAAATTAGTTATTACATTAATAAGCAAGTTTATTACTCATTTCATTACCTAAATTATCTATACAAGACACACAGTTTAGACAAAAATACATATGTATGATATTTCCAAAGGAATGTTTAACCTGATCTATGAAAGAAACAATTTGCTTGGTAGAGAAAAGAGAGGACAAATGGCACACAAGGTAATGGTTTTAAACACGTAAAAGTTTCTGCCAAGAGGATGAAATCATCTGTTTGCCATGACAAACAGCAAAAATACTGGAATCAAATTGCAGCAAGGGAGACACAGGGAAATACTTTTTCTCAGGATGGATGGTGAAGCACTGGACTAGATTGTCTGGGAGGTCATGAAACATCCACCATTGGAAGTTTTTAATAAAAAGTTAGAAAAATATGCCTTAGGATAGCCAGTGCTGTTCTGGAGCTCAGGAACAGTCCTTCCCCCTTGCTGAGCTCCCCAGGGCTGAACAGGCAGCAGCACGTTTCAGTTAAGGCATGGGGTCGGACTGGGCTTTGCGGCTTCACTCGCTCCCGCCTGAGAACCCTCTCTCATTAAAGATAGAATTAAAGGCAAAAAGTAAAAAAGTTAGTAATCTCTGATCTAGATGACCTCTTGAGCTTCTTCTCAATTAAATGATGCTACATACAGTCTCCGTCTAGTGTTAACACCAATGGCCTTTTGAGAAAAAACAAATTTGAAGGAAGAACTGAGCTACGGAATAGCGAACTACTCAGTATTAATTCTACCATGTCCTCAATTTATAAAACCTTTACAATCTGTTTCATCCATTTTCTTAACCTGAGTACAAGATGTCTATTAGCTTCTCTGTTGATCTAAATTTTGCTAGTTCAAGCACACAGTTTTACTAACCTCACTTTGCATCTTTTGAGCCTCCTTTGAAATTTGATACATTGGTGTATCCACAAACTCCAGCATTGATCTGCCTTTAGATTTTTCATAATTTTCTTTGTACTTGACCTAGGAAAATGAAAATAAATGCTGTTAACAGCTGAGAGAATGTGAGATCTGATTGCTTGCTGTGGTGACAGACAAATCCTGTCTTAGCAATACTCCTTAGAGGTTTTGACTTGGAAGACTCCTCCCAAATTTAATCTGTTGGAGAAGTAGGGCAGCTAGACAAGGAAATTTTTTCTGGAATCATTTATTCCTTTGCTTCAAAATGTGAGACTTAGAAATGGTGAACTTTAAAGACAGCAGGAGTGAGGAGCATCAGTCACAATCCTTAAACTAATTGCATGATTTTGGCTGAATGACCTATGTCTGAACAGTTGGCAGCTTTCCAATAGGATCCCCTGTCATGTTTCCATTAAACAACATATTTACTGTAACAACAAAATCTGTTTCACAGCCAGGCCCCACAGCTCTCTCCTTCAGGCTCAGGAGCACCATTCTGAAATGCACTTTTGTTTGTACCTGTGGGAAGTAAAATTACTGCCTCAGTGGAGCCTGGTCTTGCACCAACATTCCTCTCACAGCTACCAATGACCATGACCTTAAAACTAGCAGCAAAATCACTTTGAAGGACAAAGGGTTAAGACACCAACACACAACATTTTGCTAACTCACAAAGCAAATACACTTTCTTTGGAAACCTGGAGAAGCCTTCTGAACTCATTCATTCCTGCTCTTTTGATTAAGATGGGCAAAACATTATTTAGCTCAATCTATCAGCCTGTGATATGGTGGAATATTCTACACAAGCCATAAAGGAAAGCAAATAGCTACAACTCAAAGTATGATATTGAGAATGAATAATACTTTAATTTATTTGTCTCTTCAAAACTAGTAATGTCTGAATTTGAGAAAAGTGCTAATCTCTTTCCCTGTCAGGTTTCTGCACTAGGTTCAGGTCCTGCAAAAATACTCTCCTCTCTCCTCATAGGGTGCTTCTGATTGAATATGCACTGTACATCACTGTAATTTGTCATGCAGTTTTGTGCCTGATTTAATCACAGTTAGAATGCTGCATTTTTCTCTTTGCAAGATGTATTTATGATTGCGTATACCTGACTTTGAAGCACTGCATTTTCTTTGTGATGGATTTGTTCAGCTGTATCCAGGGTGAAATGATAGAAGCCCTTGCTTTGCTTAAATGATTTCTTATATTCATACTGAAACAAAAAATATCCAAGAATGTTTTCACAAACAAAATCCAGAAGGTTTTGCAGTTTAAATACCATTTAAAATAACTATGGGAGAAACAGCATAAAAAGAAACTATACTTTAGGCCTCCCAACTCAGGAGTTCTACTGCTAAATCTGAATTTAAAATATTGTGATGACATGAAAAAAGGATAAGATAAAAAATTACTTATGTAAGTTCCTAGAGAAAATGCTTGTCCTGCTCATCCAAAAGTCAAATGTTTATGTTTGCTAGAAAATAACCATTATTATTTATATTTGAAGTGCAAAGGAACACATATGATGATCTGGGTTTGCCTCCTAGTGGAAATGATTATAAATGTCACATAACAAAATCACTTCTGTAGTGGAAATGAAAATTACCTCCATCTACAGATGCAGACTTCATACTTTTACTCCATTCCTCAACTAATGGAACAAAATTTTTAAAAAAAAGTAATTCTATAAAATCAAATGAGGTAAATAGCACAACCTTTTGCTATACTAAACTACAGGCACCAGACTCAGTCTCTTAAGTCCTATTTATTCACCCTGTTCCATGAAATGAAACACATCTAAGTTCCTTTTTTTTAGCCTGTAGTTCATTAGCATCTCAAAGTCTCTACAATAGGAACAGATTTAAAATGTGCAAAACGATAAACTAGCTGTTGTACATATATCAAAGTTTTAAATTTTATGTATCACACAGGGGCACATGTAGCTATGTTATGCAAAAGATGAAGAGAAGCATAAAGTTCAAGGGAGAAAGGTATACTACAGGGAAAGAGCAAAATTGGGCCATTAGCAAGAAGTTCTGTGTTTCAGAGGGGAAAAAACAGACCATGCAGTCATTCCTTGGAAATTGGTTAATGGCACAGTCAGGAAGATTGTTTCATAGAGCGGAAACAGACTTCAAGAAAGATTTGGTATGAGCTGTGGAGAGACAAGGAGGAGAACACAAAGAAGGTATTGGAAAAGCATGGAGAAAGGCAGGAGAGTAAGCCATGTTAAAATCAAAGAGATGACATGGGGAGGTCAAGTCTGAGAAGGATTTTGAAAATGGGATTTCTGTAGAAGACAAATAGCTAGTGGAGACCTTGGGGATTGACAAAGCATTCTTCTTCCTGCTTGCAGCAAGAAAAAAACTATCCACCAGCATCTGGACAATGCAAAAATCAGAGACTTAGTATTTATGGAGTCCTCAGAAGAGGGCACAGACAATATGAATCAACCCTTCCTGGGCAACAGAAAGAAATAAATTTTGCAAGAAGTGAGCTGCCTTAAGGGAAAGTCCAGGCTTCTATCTCATTAGAGATAAGATGACGAATTGATGAAGTTCATTCTGAGGGTGTTCGTTTAATCAGCAAAAAGAATGCCAACCTTACCTTACACTGAAGGAAACTAGAATTAGGCTAAAATGCACATGAAGAATGCAGGAAGTGAAAGCTATCAACTCATTTATTACCCATACAAAAGGGGATAGTGTTAGCTTCACATATCGGAGTGAGACAGATAAAAAGCAAGGTTCAATTCACCAAAGAGCAACACAAAAATCAGGTACAGACAGGAAGGCTGGATTATTTTGATTATTTTAGACAAAAGCTTCCATAAGCAGCCACTGACTCAGAAGATGACCCAGTATGCCCCTAGTCTTTAGGGCTAACCCTTTGTGTGTGAAGCACTCGCCTCCTGCTGACAAAGAGCAATCTTCCTTCCCAACACCACCCACTCACACCTTCCCACAGCAGTACAGTGACCCTTCTGTGGTTTCTGGAGTAAAGATGACAAATGCAGCTAACCAGCCTACAAGCACTGCACATGTAGCATAGCTGCTCTTGGAGTGGGAGAGAAGCTTCAGCATTGCACAGAAGCCAGTGGTTTCCTACCTCTTCCTCCCCATTTCAACCCCCATCATTATCCTATGTCCAACCACCAGCCCCATCAAGGGGCATGTCTTGTTACATGGCAGAATTAATATGTGCCTATTACCTGATCCAGTATAGGAAGCCTCAGACACTGATGAGGGAAAAAAGGCTTAGACAGAGAAGCTCTAAAGTAAGCTAGTACTCGAGAGGTTGTTGATGGCAGAAATCCAAATATTAAACTAGCTTAACGGTCACTTCTGTACAGAGACTTGCAGATGAAAGCAATAAGTAAGATCTTAGGCAAAACGAGATTTGCAAAGAAAGAAGTATCTTAGATCAACAAAGGAAAAAACAGACAAGGTTTCAAACATATAAGAAGAAATGATCAAGTACCAGAAGTCTGTGGGACTCTTACTCAGTATATTAGTTGTTCTAATAACTGAAATATCTCTCCCTAAAAGCCCTTTTTTCTTCATTACATCCCCCAGCTATCATGGTTACAACACTACAGTCTACTACATATGAGACCATGAAGCAAGTACCAAAAATTTATGTATTCTACAGTGACTATACATACTGCATTCTTTACTACATGTATTTTTCAGATGATTCTTATAAAGGCAACTTACATCACTACGCATTTTGCTGATATTTAAAGCATGGTTTAAATATAGCAGGTTTGGTAGATCAGACGCTGGATCATGTAGGCTTTCCAAATCTTTCTTGTAATTCACCTGGAAAGAAAATTCAGGTTATGTAAAATAAAGATTAACAAAATAATTCACAGTTTAGTATTACAGTGTGGCCATCCAGAAACAGGAAGCATTAAGTGCTTGCCTGAACAATCTCTACGAGCCACTAGATGGTGGTCATTTACTATTATTTGGAGGGAAAGGAAAAATTAATAAAGGATTCATTCTACTGAGCAAATATTTGGGAACTACTCAAACTTTTCCTCAAAAAGGACACTTACAACAAAATCACACTTTGTGTGACTTTTCAGACCAGAAAGGAATCATTATTTTTTCTTTCCGCCCCCTCCAAAAACTTAAATCAAGATCATCTTCTTCAATACTTTGAGTTTACTCATTTTAAACTCTGTTGATTCTCGTTCTTTTTTTCTTGATTCAGGAGTTACACTAACTCTCCAAATAAAAAAGTTGTATACAAAACTGTTAAAGGGAAGTGCTCCTGGATATTTTATTTAATGCAGATTACTTTCAGCAAAGATAAGCAATATAGTCACCTAAGGCAAAAGATAATCACTTCCTGAAGTAGCAGAAGATAACTTCCTATCAGCCTATAGTAGGATTTTCCATACTTCTGATAGCTGGATGCCCATCTTTACAGGAAGAAGACTAGCCATCTTACCTATCTTGGATGACAAATATTTTAACCTAATACCTTTAGTCACCTCCACATATGTATCCTGTTCTTCACTGATTTAGGCAGACTTCAAATCAACAATAGTCAATTTGCATATCTCTTATAATAATTACTTCAATGAATTTTTTACTAAACATTTAGATTTGGGAAACAGTTATATACTCTGTTGGACCCTTCCCAGAGGGTCCTGTTCCTGTTGGGTGGTGTCCCACACTTTGGAAATGCTGGACTACAGAATGAAGGCTTGTTTCTTGGCTATCTGGGATCACGGCCTCAAAGAAGAGCTCACATTTTTAGCATTAGACACACTGTTAAATATATCATCCCAACAGCATTATCACTCGATATAGATGTTTTCTCCAATCCGGCTCCAGCAGCAGACACCCATTGCTGAATCTAGTGACTGCTGTACTTTGTAATACCATTTAGAAGATCAACCAGCAGAATGAAGTCTAAAAGATAGACATCCAAATCTGAGCTGCTCATGCAGCCTCCTTCTACAACCACTGGAGAGATGCCAGTGCTTTGCTCCTCTAAAGACAGGCACCTACCTCAGCTCAGAAGAATTGCCCTCTAGACCTGTTTATTTCTTTTCCGAATACAAAGGGACCGAATACAAGGCAATTAGCTCAGAGTAAGCAGTCATACCTTTTGACACACAAAGTTAAGCAAGATGAATCTCATCTAAAATGGTTATGAAAAACTCTGCAGGTCCTTGGAGAAGGGCTTTGTCAGAAGCAAAGGAAGAAATGGATAACATGCTGTACCTGCCACACAGACTGTCCTGGTTTTAGCTGGGATAGAGTTAATTTTCTTCCTAGTAGCTGGTATAGTGCTGTGTTTTGCATTTAGTATGAGAATAATGTTGATAACAGACTGATGTTTTAGTTGTTGCTAAGTAGTGCTTACCCTAGTCAAGGACTTTTTAGCTTCCCATGCTCTGCCAGGTGCNGGGGGGAGTTTTCTGGGGGGCAGCGATGGCTGCTCGGGGACTGGCCAGGCATCAGTCAGTGGGTGGTGAGCAATTGCATTGTGCATNGGAGGAGGGGAGGGTGAGCGAGCGGCTGTGTGGTACTTAGTTGCCAACTGGGGTTAAACCACAACACAGACACACCGTATACCAGAGACTGCTGCTCAGAGTAATCATAAGATGGAAAAAGAAATTCTGCTTGAGAACAAATGTTAGGTTCCTAAGGATGTAAATGCATGTAAAATACAAAGCAAATTCACTTACATCACTTGCCAAGGTGGATGCAATCTGTGCTTGCTTAAAGGAAGCACTGTCAAGAGGATTGTACTGGTGGCTCTTCATTTCCTTTCTGAACTGCTCTTTGTATTTCACCTTCCACCAGAACAAACATACCTAATATTAACATGTAGCACTTAAAGAAGGCACAGATAATTCAGACTACAAAGGAGCTTATTAAAGGCAATTGCCTTATCCCTAAATCTTTAAACAATGAAGATTTTTAAAGAAGCTTAGTTTAGCCACACCTGTGACTGTCTTGCCCTAGTTTCAAAGTAATTTTTATGTATCTGAATTTTACTAAAATAAAAAAATAATTTTAAGATTGTCATATGCAATTACTGGTGCTGAAGGATTTATAAAAAGGAAACAGAAACAAAACCATATAACTTACCTGCGTAATCAAATAAACCAGAACTGTTTGACTAGCAATAACAATCTACTCGCTGAGAATTATTCAATTCATAATTAACATCAAAAACGTGTTTTTAACGAAAAATCAGTTCATAAGATGAACAAATTGTAGAACTTGTAAAGTAAATTACTTGTAAATTTTTCAATCACTTGAAAGTGGGAAGTCAGAAACAAACTTCCCACTCGGCCGTCTTCCCGCCTCCAGGTCGATGTGTCATTTGCGCTGTGCTAGGCTGTCACCAGAGCCCCCAGGTCTATTTTTAATTCTGTCAGAAATTTCCCATGAGACTCTGAGGAATCTCTCTGTAGTACAGTCCCTTCTTGGGGACAATGCCCACCTCATTACAGTGTTAGAAAGCATAATTAAATGACTGTCTGCTATCACTTTCACTCTCTTTTCTTCTTGTTCAAAAGAAAAAGGGGGGAACAAGAAGACATGTAAGAGGAAATGAGCAATACATAAATGTTGAAGCAATGGCATTAAAAGTAAATAAATCCACAAATTCCATAAAACATGCTGAAGAACTGAATTCAGAATCTGAAAATATGAAATTGAACAAATAGTAAATCTCCCTCCTTTGCCCCCCTTGCCGTGCATGATCATCAAACATCTGGAGACTTTGCACACATGCCTTGCTTCTTTCCAACAGCTGGGCATAATGGAGGAGAATAAAGTTCAGTCTGAATTATGCTGCTTTCATGAATGTTAGTCAGACACCTGATATCTGAGCCTATGCAACATCCATTATAATTTACCACACTCTGCATTAAATAAATACGCGTCTTTTTCCTTATTCCTTTTTTCTCTATTCCCACATGAATGTCTGATAAAGTGGTTAAACCACCTCAAACAATCTCCCTCAAAAAATTTTTTTTTCTCAGCTTTAGTTGTGGGAAGAATTTTCTTTTTCCTTTTTTAGTTCTTCCTTGCCTCAAAAGACTCTCAACATGGTTCAGTTTACACAACCTTGTTATGTTTAGCCACGATGCCCAAAATTTCATTAATCAGGATAACAGCAAACCAAAACTAAGCCACCCAAACAGAAACTAACTGTATGTGTACAAGAACTACATTATGATTCCAGCACTTATGTTAATTTTTCAAAGGAAGAAAATTCTAAAACATTGTTACTTTTAAAGAGAAACTTTATCTGAACACATGATGAACTTCATAATCTTTCACACTAACTCTGGAAAATAATATCTATTGCCTCCTGGTAGATTCATCTGTTTCATATTGTTTGATATTTGCCTTGGCTTTGGATCAAGTGCAAAAGCATATATCTGAATACAAAGACACTGCCTTTGTCAAAGGCAAATCCACATTCTGTACAAGCAGTGAAGGAAAAAATCAGAGGGTTTTTCCCTTTTAAAAGGTGTATCCAAAACTTGCTTTCTAATAAAAATCAGGCAGTGCTGGAATATATGATTCAAAAAGCCTCTGAAACCAGGGATCAAGTCAGCATAGTGAGCAAAATTGTCTTTTACTCCTTGGGCATCAGCTCACATCATAACAACATTGTGCACAAGAGTTTAAATAGCTGACTACTGCAGGCTGTCTTCTGCCCAGCCAACAAATGGCTTCAAACTGTGCACGTGGACCGAACGCACAACATGGTCCTTGATATTCTTGTTAAGTGTGAAAACGCCAGTGCCAAAGGGACGTCTCTTCACAACTGGCTTGCCATCTTTCAGCTGCAGCCGTTTCATGCCATTTTTTTAAAGATTTTTTTTTTAGCAATACATTTCAATCTAGAGATTTCAGTAATAAATCCTCATTAGTGTCACTTCAGATCACATCACTGCTACTGAAGGAAAGAGGGGGAGCCAGTGAACCCAGTCTTCACAGGGCTGTGTGTCCTGACGCTAATGTGCAGGAGGGTCCCAAATTTACACAGACCACCCACCAATCCAACTGCAAACGTTCCTGTTGCAGTGAGGGATGTCTCCGTACCCCTAGGCCCTGCTGCCTCGTCTGGCTGCTCTGCTTATTGCCTTCACTCTCCTCCCCAACACCACCGCACATGTCGCTCTGGGGCAAAATGGAGGCCACACAATAATATCAGATGACCCTGGCGGTATCACAAGAGCACTTCCAGCAGTAACTTAACTCTGACTTGTCATAGGGGATTCATCTCATTGAAAGCTACACACGCATTCACTTTCTCTTTTATCAGTATTTTCCTGTTTCCTTCTCCCTTTTGAAAGAAAGTGTGGGGTGGGAGAGGGAGAAGAGAGAAGAGCAAGCCCATGGATGAGTCACTGTGAAGTAATGCACCCAGTATTTATCCTTCTTTTGAACAGGAGAAAGTTATGAATGCGGTTTAAAGGGGAAAAACATGCCTGAGAGAAAGAGTTCTGATTAAAAACAAGGAAGAAAAACACTTCATCAGTGTTTTCTAAAACATCTGAAGGGGGAAGGTCTTAGCAATGCTATAACATGGTGGAAGAGCAAACAAAAAGTGGGAGTAGGAATGACAGTTGTTAGTGGAAGCTTATCTACAAAATTCATCATTAACCAAAAGCTTTACTTTAGTGAGGGTTTAAAGTGATGGCTACTTATTTACCACCTTAATTAAAGTCTTAAGTTTGTTTATTTTTTTAGAGAGTATGTAGTGGAGGGTTAATTTAAAAGAAATGCGTGTAGGCTGGTCTCTAATTGTTGCTGAAGAAAGAGCAGACTTTGCAGGCTTTTAACACAACAACATCCCTGAAAAACCAAACTGGAATTAAATAAAGCCTGGATAAACAATCGTCTCATCGGCCTTGCACAAAACCTATAAAAGTCAGAATTGCAGCTGGACAGAGCAGTGTCTTTTGAAGCTTTGCAGCAACATTCCTAAATCAAATCTGTAGTTCAAAGCTGTTCACACAGGGAGTGTTCAGTTTCAGAAGTAGATGACATCACCCACTGTTCAGATTTACAAAGAAACTACAAAAATTGAATCATTCAACCACTGGGATCCCAGGATGAAGCAGACACTTGCAGCTAAAGCATTTCCTCATGACCATATGAAAACGTATTAAAATAAAAATTAAAAACCTGTCAGAGCACATACATATTGAAGGAAATGAAACATAAACAAAGAGCTAAATTAAAATATTGGTTGCTAAAAGCACTAGCAGAATTTAAAGCAAAGAAAGACTGAGAAAATCCTAGGCTCTTTGTGTTGTTACTGATAATCTCAGAGAAGGTACATTTTGAAAAACATCCTACCTCTAACAATTTTATCCCTGAAACAATAAGCAGCAGATCCAGCATAAAATACAAATATCCAAAATTATTCATCATAAAACCAATTATTGAACACCATAAGGGGAATACTTCATATCAGCAGCTCTTTGAAAAAGCTAATAAAATGCATTAGATTAGAAGACATAAAGAAGACATAAACAAGAGCTTGTTTTTATAAAAAACACAAAAAGTAACCCAAATTATACAATGTACATTCAGCAAATTTACAAGCTTCGTGTTTTCACAAGGGCTAACGCAGTTTCTGTTTTAAATTTCGTTTAAAATCAACAGAAAGGGGTTACCGCGTGCTGTGGATAAATATACTAGTCCTGGGAGCTATTATTTTTGCTGCTGCTGTTGTCAAAAGCTTTGTTAAATTTAAAAAAAAAAAGAAGAAAAAAAAAGGAGGGGGGGGTACACTGATTTTGTAGAGCCTTGAGCGCCAGTCAAACATTAACACTATTTTCTTCACTTTGTTTGCCTTCCTGCTTGCCTTGATTGCTTTCTCCCTTCGTTACACCCACACTGCCTGACCTCTTCTTGCTCTTGTTCTCTATACTCCCTAAATTACCTACCCATATGCACCACATTAAAACATGTTATCATCTTCTCTTCCCATTACATCCATCAGAGTTGTCAACTTTGCAAATTTGCTGTGAGGGTCAAATAACTAATATTTCTCTGCATGTCGCAGCTTATAGATTCATGCTATTAAGGGAGATTATCAACTTTCAGCACAAAAAGTTTATAATGCTCCCATCTGCTGAGAAACAAATGGAAACCCTAAAAGCCAGAAAGTCTGGAGACAAAAAAGAAATCATTAACTTTACTGTTTTTTAAATCTTGTAATTGTTACAAGCCTGCTTCACAATCCTTGCATGAAGAGGACTGACATGACTGACCCACACTGAGGGCTCTTCCTCTCCTACAGCACAGGTGCATTCCTCATCCTGCCCCACCACCCTGCTCTTTGGACACAGGGGTCATCTTCATTTTTCTGTGCTCTTGATTTATGGTCAGTGTGTCTAAGTGTTATGATGATTCAAATAATATATAAAAACATGAGACAACTCATGGCCACTGCCTTTCGTTCAGAGGAGGTGGGGAATTGATGAGTGCACCTCCCTACTGCTGAAAGCAGCCTGGTATTTACAGCCTCCATGCTGCTGTACACAGATGGCTGGCAGAGGAGTGTCAGGCTGAAGCACTGCCTCCCTTTCTAAAAGTACATGGCCCATCACACACGCTGCAAGCAGCCACAACAGCATAGACTGAGGAGAGGACAAGAGAAGGAAGGATCCCAAAACCTGGATCCAGGCCCAGTGGCTGCAGAATTTGGACCAACAAGGTTTAGTAAGAATCTTCTTTACAAATAAACTGTAAGCAAGCTACATTTTGTCAACTGCCCCTTTCTTCCTGCCACATCTTCTGCACTATTTGGACTCCCTGAAGAAGTTAAAATTGCACACCAAATGCTCTCTTCTGCAGAAGGATCTCAACTGGAACTGCTGCCATCCCAGTCCCTGACAGTGAAGAGACTCTATTATAAAGCTTTTGCAGATGCAGCGTGCATTGTCCAAGCGGAAAAACACATCTAACAAAAATGAGATAAAAAGTGCATTGATGAAGCCTATGATGCAGCTGGCTCAGCAGGACCCCATGATCCAGCTGGTAGTTTTTGATTGTTGCGGTTGTTGGCCACAACCTCAGGGGTACCAGGCTTAGGGAGATGGAGAGGGCTATTGGAAAGGGACCTGCTTTGGTCCCATTTGTGACAACAGGCAGCTGCAAGCCCACTAGATTCTGAAATAGGCTGCAAGGAAGGGAGTGTGTAGAAAGCCACTGAGTAGAAACAAAGGATACCATGCACTAAATTTAGATATGAACCCTTTTAAAAACCACTAAAGATGTTTGCTAAATGACAGACAGCTCCTTTTCGTATAAGTGACAGCAGCATAGCACTAGCTCTTCCTAGAAAGCACACATTGACTTCCAAGCCTGCACGATGTTAAAGACGAAAGAGTCTCTTAGCAGACTTGCTCATCAGCAGAGGAATGAGCACATCATGCTTTACAAAATGGAAGAAAGAAACCTATCTGGGTTTTCCAAACTATTTTTGATTCTGAACACATCATTAACAAAGCAATAAAAAACATGTATTTTCTTCTTTTTTCCCTTTGTGCAGTATTAATGCTTCAAAGTTAATGACAGTCCAGTGTGAAACAGGAAATCATGCAGGAGATATCTAAGGACAACGTTTGGTGACAGCAAAAGGAGCTCAACCTCTTGCAAGCAGACACTGCACTATTTTGTAGCTTGTTCTCTATGACACATTATTCTCATTTTATCCTAGTTCTAGGGAAGATGTTTACTATCTAGCCAAATCACAAGTATTTGCTACGCAACACTGATTTTCAGACTGTTCTAATGTATACACTATTCCGGGAAGACCGACACGATCTTCTCCAATCAAAGGACATTATCCTCTTCCTAAAGGAGGGCAGAATTTGTTCCTGGGCTTACAAAAGCTCTAAGTGTAGCCTGACAGGATCACTAGTGAGGATTATGCAAGGCACTGTTAAAGAACTAGTCCAGAAAAAAGAAAAAAAAAAACAGGTCAGCAGTCAAAAATCCCTTCTCACGATGTCAGGATGATCTGTAGTAGAGACTTATGAGTAGATGACTCATAAGAGGAAAAGAGGGAATATTTGTGTTTTCAGCTTTCTTTTTAGTTATGGACTAAAGTAATCCCTCCATTTTTCTTTTCTTTTTTTTTCTTTTCTTTTTTTTTCTTTCCTTTTTTTTTTTTGAGGTTAATATATAACAGAAAGTAGTACATAAAAGGTTCAGTTTCAGGGGGAGGGAAGGCGGGTGGTTTGCATGTCAGGCCAAATTCAGATCCCATTACTCACATTAGCAAGCAGTTACACAAAAGACCCCAGTTACTTCGGTGGGATTAATCACAGGGTAAGGTTCCACTCAAACTGAATGAGTAGCAAAATTTGCCTCTAAATTACATACAGTTAATATTTCAGAAATCCTAGATAATCTGTATAAATATACACCATCTCCACAAAAGATGAGTTGTAACAGTTAAAGTTCATTGTATTTTTGCACAAAAATGTATATTCTGTTTCTTAAGAAATTTACCAGTCATCGCGATACTGTATGAAAAGAGTTTGAGAATATAATCTTCATGCAAAAAGAGATAATAATCTAAAAATCTAAATATTTTCTTGCATTACTAGGAACGAGATATCTGAATGAAGTCATTGTAAAATGACAAAGAATCTTACTTGGCTTAACAGTTTTGAAACTCCTTTAGCATGTTCAAAATCTGGTCTTCCAAGTACAGCAGGCTCCTTATTCATCTCTCCCCTTCCTTTCTTGTACTCAGCCTTAAAAAAATGAATATGAATCACTATTAAATTGTTTGCTTTTGTTTTATCAAGAGAAATGTAAGCATTAAATCTAGTAGAAAAAGCCTCATTTAGTGATCTGCATTGACACTACTTTCAGAGCTGTTCTAATCAGCTCTGAAAAAAATCCCTTCTCAGGCTTCAGCTCCTTAACAACGTAATATTTATTTATTGTAGAACACAATGCACAGCATTCACAAAATTCAACTTTAACCAAAAGCATAGCTTAAGTCTGAGAAATATTGTTCTCCCAATCAATGCAGAATGAGTTACAGTGGCTCAGCATTTCTTACGACAGGGTCTGCAGTTTACAAAAGATTATTTGTAGCAGCTGAAACTAGTCTTGAAACAAAACTAGGCTGAGGGGCATCTTTTTTGAAACGTAAGGTCAAATTCCACTCTCAGTTTTACCACTGCAATCTTGCTGGATGTCAGTGAGGTTGCATTGGTGTAACAGAGTGGAATTAGTCCCGCAGGGCTGGTGTTACGTGATCTTTCCAGATGAACTGCCTCCCATGCAAATTGCTGCAATTTTTTTCCACAATGCATTAGAAAACAGCACAGATGAATCGACAATAGGTGCTTTGCGATATCACAAACTAAATTACCC